>JZLH01S0625755.1:0-14771 GCA_001188425.1 Eucidaris tribuloides | reverse complement strand
GTAAAGTTGTCTAACTTGTGTCAACATGCATATCAATTACTCGTCTACTCATAAGGATTCAAAAAATGTATACTTGTGTTATGCATCCAATGTCAAATGACGGGCGCTACAGCCCAAAATATGAAAAGTCAACGCACTTTCGATGTCGGTCAAAATGTACCTGGATCAAT
This sequence comes from Eucidaris tribuloides, assembly GCA_001188425.1. NCBI lineage: Eukaryota > Metazoa > Echinodermata > Echinoidea > Cidaroida > Cidaridae > Eucidaris > Eucidaris tribuloides. The sequence goes on along the minus strand of JZLH01S0625755.1, from coordinate 14,601 downwards.
TTTGATGATATTGGTGTCTAATCATATGTTTTCTTACATGAAAATACAATTTTGTACTTTCTTAAAGAAGAAGAAATTGGATTCAACTTGAAATTCAAAAATTGGGTATACCACACATAGTCTATGCAGCAATATGCGCATACATTATCATTGAATCATGGCATTATATTATGCTTTAAATTTCAAGGTTAAGATTCAATTTTTTTTAGTTAAAAAGTACATAGTTGAATTTCTCATTGCTGGAAAACATATAATTAGACACCAATATCATCAAAATTGATCAAGTACCGGTACCATTTTGACCAAGCATCAAAAGTGCATTTGACCTTTACATACTTTGGGCTGTAACGCCATCATTTGTATCGGATGTATTATAACAAGTATACATTTTTGAAATCCTTATGAGTAGACGAGTAATTTGATATGCATGTTGACGCAATTTTAGACAACTTTAATCTTTTGACCCTGTGACTTTAATTGATCCCTACCCAAATGCCCGGAAGTTCGACGAAGCGGCAGCCCAGGTCAAAATGTTCAAAATCCATCAGGGAACCCAAAACCACTTTCAAACCTTTGTTCCCAGACTTGGTCACGGGACCTACAGCTGGTCCTCTACTATGATTTCTTTTTAACTAAGTTGTCATTTTCCAATAATAAACTTCATTAGGACATCAAAGAAAGACACTTCAACTCAAAATGCATGCGTTATAATGTTGCAATACTTATGAGTAGTGAGGGTACGTAGTCATACCGCGTTCTCGCAGAGATCATTACAGTACTTGGTGAGTACTTGCAGAACAACATCATTTTGATATCAGCTGCTTTCCAAACTTTGTCGTGACAGATGGTATTCTGAAAATGTCACTTTAGTACAGGAGACAGTAGTTGGAACAACAGAACACTTCGTTGTGGACAAATCTGCTGCACAAATCATCACTGCCTGAGTGCTGACACTAAACACAGAATCAGTATGTGGACAATGTCAGTTGTTGACATACACTTTAGCATTGGAATGGGAACTTCCAATGGAAACTTTACCTGTTCATATTGCTAATCCTTAACTTTTATTGCCATATGAAGGGAACTAGACTCCACATTATAATGCAAAGTAACCCGGAAACCAATGAATATGAAATTTTGATGAAAGATTTTCATCATCACCAGTACTTGTGTATTATCTTTAATCTGCCCGCATGCCCATCCCGCACAGACGGAAACTAATTTCCGCCCCGTACCACAGCGATCATAATATGCTCTTCATCTCTCTCCGAGACGCATTCAAATTTTCGAGATAGAATATTCACAGTTTATCGGAGTGAGTGTGCCTCGATGACTCTGGGTATATTTGAAGTATACATGATGACGCGACCACGCTAGTCTCCGCGATAGTCTGACGTCGGCATTTGTTCAAAGTCTGAAAAGAAAAATAATGAAATAATAGTATTCTGCTACAAATTTACGGTTAAGTATTTTTTTTTTTGTTTGTGGCACAAAAAAGTGGGATAAAAGTGTTTGTATTTTCTTCCGTTACATTTCTACATTATTTTCAAGTGATCGTTTATTCCTTTTATCACTCAATGATGCGTCTCTTTCTATTGATGACAAACATTTACCCTACCCTTCGCGTTATACATCAAAGAGAACAACTTAACAGCTCGCTTTTTTGTAAAAGAGGTATTCAGGGTGTTAACTTGTTAAATGTCACGAATGCGTTTCCAGTCAAGTTCACTCTTTCTTGAGCGTGAATTTAACTTATCAAGAAGTGCTACTGGATTCAGGGCAATCGGGTACCTTGCAGTGACTTTCCCTGATATTCACTCCCATCAGACAAATTCCCTGAAATTTACTCCATAATGATGAAATTAATGCGAAATTCATCTTCATGCACCCTGAGTTACCTCATACAAGGATGAACTTTTATACGCTTTTAATTCAGTTCTACTGAAATATGAAGGTCCAATAACCAAGGTCATTGCAACGCAGCCATTTTCATACCTGCCAAGCAGTACGGATATTTTCTGGGCAGTTGTGTTCTTATTACAGTTATTAGGCGGTACGGTAAACAATAAAAGATTACATAATAAAAGAAATGCAGATTAGAGTGCGAATAGAAAAATATTTGAAACAGCTGAACCAATAATTTCTTATGAGAAAAAGCATGAAAAACAAACCTTTTGTTCCATCACTCACCAGTGAATGAACACACGTCATTTCCATTACAATTAATTGGCATTGTATAAACTCACTATAGTAACCAAGGCATTGGTTTAGTAGTTTATTTTTTTTTGGACATTCATGTTCTATTCTTATGTAATCTATTTTTGTTGCTTGAACAACGCCTAGTAACCTTAATAAGAACAGAACTGCCCTGGAAAAATCCGTACTGGTTGGCAGGTATGCATTTTGAGTATGAGATGGTGCCGCGCTTATCACAATACAACCAAATTGTAGATTTCATGCTAAATCTTATTAATCATTACTGTGATATCGCAAGAAGCAACGTTGTTTCCAGTGTATGGGAAGCACCTTCTGTAATTTCTCGCAAGGGTAGAAACATATTACCCAGCACAAATTGACCCAAGAATGTCAATTTCAAAAACCATTTTACATCATAAATCTCCCAATTTATTTGTCTGCATGAAAAAAAAATGTTATTTTCGGTGAAGAATTTGAAGAGCGGATGTGAACTAATTTTACCCTATCCTACCCTTCAGAACATATCGAGAACTCACCCTTGAAAGTACAATATTGCACGGCTGTGAATTACTATTTATAACCACCAGTCGTTGGCCAACAGTAGTATTTAGAGGTGAAATATCGATATTGAAATCAAGAACAACAATTACAATCTATTCGTAGATATTTATAGACCCCCTTTTCTCCGATGTTCGCTTGTTGGTGCTTGAGATCAACAAAGAGATACTTCTTCGTTCATACTTCCGACTCGATGTTTAAAAATATCCGTTTGGCTTTGATATCGCTGCGTAAAGCGAGGTTGATGCTTTCCGGGGCGCTGCCCATCTCGAACTGAATGCGGACCGGTGATACGCGACTTACGTCAACAAAGTGAATGCGTTATATGAACCGATAAGCCTCTGACACACAGCAGACACTCTCTTGTCGCCTCCGGTTGTTGTCGTCGTCGTGGTGGCTGACACAACGGATCCACGCTACGACGGGGGGTACGACCCGGGTAGGGGAAACGGGAGCTCTTGCCCTGAACCATGGTATTACTGGTGGAGTATACTCTGTAGTTTGCAGGCCAAACCCTTGTCAATCGTGCTACGCAAATCGGGGTCTGAAGAATCTGTGCTGCAGACTCGGTACTTCCATATAGGCCCTGCGTTATTAGCACAAGCTCCTGACACACAAGATTAGCCTTGGCTCAAGGCGCTGTTGAATTTTAGTGTCAAATAATTCTGTGCTGCCGACTAGCTACTCTATGACCGAATACAAGAGACAAACTCAAGGGACGCGGTACTCACCTGATCTGAGGTCGTGCAACTTCTCTGTCGTGCCCGTAGACGAAAGTACATCATCCACTGTGCACAGCTTTGGCAGCCCAATATCTAGCCGCAAATAGAGCCATACGAAAGATTTTGATAACTTTTATCCCTTACTATGGAGATGATTCTACCAACTTTGGATGAAATCTGAAAATCCGTCTTTATAAAGTAGATGATAATGACCTGTCATCCCCGTCAAGGCCAAACGGGCCATCCTGGGCCATTCATAGAGGAACAATAAAATTACTACCTTGTTTTGGCCCTGTGTGCCATGGATGAGCGAACTTTGAATCCCCTCCCCCTAAGAACATTCCGACAAAATATAAGAATAAATGTGACAGTTTACGCACGACAACAGACAAAAAGCGGTTACAATAGCTCATGCACTGGCGCCTCCGGCTCAGGTAGACTACAAAATAATGATCGCGCTTTACATTTGTCGAGGCGCAGTAATTGAACGTAGTGGAAATGATTGAAGTTTTCTATTATAAACAAAGACAGTTTAGCTTGGCACTGAGCTCAGTTGCACTCAGATCTTATCATTATTTTGATTCAAAGAGGGCGATATTCCATTCTGTTCGACTCGGTGCCTCTCAAATTTACTTAATGGCCCATTGCCCAAAATTTTATCGGTCCTCCAGAAAATTTGTGAAACCAATCCCCTCCTTTTTTGTTTTGTTTTTTGTTGCCCTTCATCCAATCTGAAATATTTACCAATGTTGTGACCCCATATTCTAAAAATCGTTTTGTGTGTCGGTGATGGATGTACACGAAAGAAATCAAAATGATTCAGCTTGTTTAGAACAGTGGTATTTAAACTTCGGACATCAGTTCTGAAGACTTGGTTGTCATGGCGACGCTTTACCTAACACGCCACCAAAATACGTCATAGTTAGTCATTCTTGCAGCACGGTGATCAAGTGAAGCCAGATTCATGAGAATCCCCTTAATACTGTAGAGATTGGTCCGCCACAAAAATTCAAGAGCATATTTTGGGGCCGTAATTTGGCCGTAATTCAAATTGGTCAAATTTGGTCAAATTCAGTGTTTTTTATGTACAAACATGCCATTTGGAGCTCTTATGGGCAGTGAAACCCCAAACAGCGTAAAGTCACTAACGAGCAAAGTACATCGTCATTAGGAATGGTTTAGTACTCAATTGCAATAAACATTATTTTTTTAAGGAGTTCCACTTGTAATCCCTTGCCAGTAATGAAAGGCGTTGCCCTTTTCCGTTTGTTGTCGGTATTTTACAAGATTTTTGGATGCAAAACTTGTTTAAAGGTTAATGACATGATCGGGGGTAGTCCTCAACGGGGGGGTAAAACTATTCTAGAATCACGTAAACTATGCAATGATTCCACTGTTAAAATTTTGTAGTCAAAAGTTGACTCATTTTAAAAGAAATAGCGTCGGTATGCCATGTGACAGACACATTTGTGTAGCTTTCTGTGGGATTTATTTCTCTCAGGGCACGAGAGAAAAAAAGTACTGGTATCATGTTCATGCTTGGGAGATATGCTCCAGTTGGTGTATAGCCTGTCACGTCTTTCAAGCAGTTTGGTTCTAGAGGCAATGTTTTATCCCAATCATGTCAATGCCCGTAAACGTCAAATTCCATGTTTCCTTTTTACATTTCCCGTGATTTCTTCCCGTTTTTCGTGTTGTGGAAAAAGTATGGCCTTATGAATATCTCTCAGGACGACCCCGTTTACTAGCAGGTGCTTGGACGCGTGATTGTTGGCGGGGTGAGCGCCCTTACGCTGGTGATCAAGTCTGCCCCAAACAAGCTGTCGATATTCCCGGGTACCCTCTCGTCAAGAGCGGTTATTCTCAGAATCTCTGATCACGTGACCAAATCTGATGACGTAGACGTTATCGGCGAGGAGTGTCACAAGTTCTCTCGACGTGTAGTAATAGCTTCCCTCGTCGACAGCGGCGCGGTCGTCGTGGTCTTTGTCAAAGACTTTAATGCGTTGATTAAGCGTCTCTAAAAGTGTGGCAGCCAAATCAACAACGTGTTCGGTGCAACTGGAGGATTGTGCAACATTTGATTTGGCGATATTCCCCAACTAAAATCAGTCAGGATATTACTAAACCCTAACCAAACCCTAGACATAATCTTAAAGGGCAGTGACATGATTGGGAGAAATAAGAAAAAAGTCTTTAGAACCAAACTGGTTGAAAGATAACAAAAGATCCCGCAAAAGATACAGCAGCTGGAGTAAATCTCCTAGCTGGAAGGATTTGTCTTGAGTTTGTTTACTTGAGGAGAATCAAGCGTGAACATCCCAGTAGTTCAATAGTCAAGCTACACAGATTTGTCTGTCACATGACATACTGATGGAAATTATTTTAAAATGAGTCAACGTTTGCCCACAAGATTTTCACAGCACAAACAGTGTGTAGTTTACTTCACCGTAAGTTGGAGGACTACCTGCAATCATGCTATTTACCTTTAACCTAACCCTAGACGAAATTTGAACCTCAACCCAAATGCTATAGGTGACCCTATTCCGAATGAAAACGACAAGATATGCGACAAACGACAATACACGTATTCTCAGTTCTTGCTGCGGAAGGGGTGCAAATGAGATTCCCTGCCTTTAATTTACGGACCGTCGAGAGGAAAGAAAAAATAAAGAACTACGTCATCTTCCTCTGCATGTGCCCTGCTGCCTTGACATTTAACGGTTAGCTAACCCCGTCACAACATACGCTAAATTGTTAGTGGCGATGCAACAATTTCGATGTGACAGTCATCAGATGGTTTGCACGCAGAAACCTAGTCTGGCTTCCAGACGTTAAGATTAACCCATCCTATATTGGTAACGAAACTATAGATGTATCTCCAGTCAACTGCTTTGTCTAAGACTAGCAGTGTCTGGTTGTACTTTCTGTGGGAGTCTTCTGGAAGAATAAAAGTCGCACATTCTCTGGAAAAAGAAAAGGTCACAAGGTCTGGAACTGAGACTAGTCACTAGCACAAACCCTGGTTGGTCGTGGTGCACCAGACTGAGTTGGAACAGACTGAGTTGGAACAATGTTGTAGAGTATTACTTCCTAGCTGCTCCCTACACGAGCAGCAACCAATTTAGACTTGAGTCTAGTCACTACAGATATCTATCTGCGTGTCAAAAATAGAGTCGGTGCTTGCAGAATGCCGACTAGTTTAAGCAAGGAGTTGGTTTAAGTCATAAATTGTTCTTTAATTCACCCCAATCCCGAGCGAAGCGAACTGCGAGCGTAAGTGTCTACATGTAGACTTATTCCAAGCTCCTACACTTCCTTAGCTTAGGATTAGGGTGGAAAAAGAAGAGATCAGTCTAAAACTAAGACTAAATTCAGACTAGTCGTGAGATGTGAAGTGAAAGTTGTTTAACTCCCGTAGTTCTATTTGCAACTGATAATGGATCATGTTGCTGGTCTCTGAAAATCGTGGGTTGCAAATGGATAGACCATGGGAAGGTCCATCCCACACTGAAAAATCTCTACATCGGAAAAGAAAAGGTCATCAATCAACATCTCTAAAAATTTGGCAATGGCAGTATTGGGAGTAGTCGAGAAAGACTCCATGAACCCAATCAACCACATTAGTTGAAATATAGGCCTACAGGCCTACCAACATGTAGGCTATTACTGGAGTGTGTAGGCCTATATTCAAGTTGCAAGAGAATTAACAAATCTAAATTATTTAGATGAAGAGAAATGACACGATTTGGCATCTATATCGTACAAATGTGAAATAAGACCGAGATGTCGCTATAAAGCTACTAGCAGTAGTAACAAAGAGGGCACATTTGATTTAAAAAAAAAAAATCTCTCACAGGGGAGAAGATATCTCGAACAGGACTGGGTACCACAACAGGACTGAGTGTTCACAAACGCGAAAAGGGACCACAAGAACCTAATAATCTGAATCACATCAATATTATTACAGAGGGGGGAAATTGTCCTGAATTTCTGACGATGAAGAGGAAAGAACATAGAGCAGGTTTGAAGCTCTATGTTTGAAGTATGAAAATGACAGAAGTTTATCCCATAGACTATAAATCTGTGTTCCATACAGACCTGTTGATAGCAACAAGTTAAAAAAAAGCAGTCTGCCACAAAAACTTTTCACAGCGGAAACTCTGGACCGCTAGTGTACTAGATTCTTGAATCACCTTAACTTTATTGAGAATTGCTTTCAATCATACATGTACCACTTTCAGATAGGAAATCAAATCATCATTCATGAATTATGGATTTTTCTAAGTGCATGCTTGAAGAGAACAAACTTGAGGAATTCGCATGCGTAATCGATGACATATGATCTTTGATTTCTCAGAAGTTTGAAGTGTTGATATTTATTCAAAAGTACGCTTTCACGCTCAGTATAAAATTGGTCTGGATCCAAGTCAACTTTTTTTTAAAGTGATGTTGTCCGTTAATCCACATAATTGTAATATTTGACGTAAATCATCCCACGCATATCGAAACTTTTCTGTCAAAATATTTGCTGTATACTTCCTTAGCCCACGGAAACACAATGCAAGGTAAATATCAATAGGAATTAAAGGAAAGTACGATTAATTGATAGGTAAATATTTCTCAAAACAAGTAGTTTCATCACAAAATTACATTCATTAAGTTAACATTTCTACTGACATAGCACTGTTTTATATTTCGTGTTATTCTGTTGTAACTTGCCATGAAACATCTATAACACGACAAGACTTTAAGACACTGGCTTACATTGTGGAGCTTCAAATAAAAAAAAAAATGTCAAACTTTGCTATCTGAGCTACATAGTAGTGTTTGAAATTGAATGGACAATTAAACACCCTGGCCTAGAATACAAAAGTTTGGAAATTTATGCTATGCTGCCACTGGCAAGATATGAATGAATAAACAATTAATTAGTACAAAATAGCCTAGATCTACACACAGTAAGTCTATGGGAGGAAATGGGCAGGTGAATCCGGTCAAATTACGATTTTCACTTTTTTAAAGCACTAAATAATCATTTTGAAGTACAATTTTTCAGGTAGGCCTATTCATTTTTTAGACCTTATCAGAGACAATGGTAGCATTGGGAATCATGTAGCTCAGATTTTTTTTTTAATTGGAAACAATGTTATACAATGCCTTTAATGTATGTTTCCAAATAAGAATTCCTTTCATTTAGTCATTCCATACTAGAAACACACCCTTTCGCTCCTATTTCACCTGCGAGAGACTTTTTACTATTCTGATTTAGAGGGTATGTTTATGTTCGTATCTTCGAGAATGTGGATCCGTTTGATCATACTGTTAAGGATTTATAATATCTATTCGCAAACAAGACATCGAATTATTATTAATTCAACATATTACAATGTATGTTCATCTCCCTCCTCTTTCACTCCACATAACCTGATTATAATCATTGCATGGTCGCAGCACGTGCAGCAGCCTTCGGGTTATCACCGTTTGTCTATCGACCATAAAGAAAGGAAACTCGGCCGATGTCAATTCACCGAATATTCCTTTGATTATTTCATGCATCCTTCTCTCTCACCTCTCCAATCAATTGTCGTTTCAGCGACTCGTTCTGACAAGATCCGTGTCTGCCTGCGGTACATCATGAAATTTTCTCCAAAATGAAATATTACCAATTTCTTTCTGCTATACAAGTAAGATCAGGAGTATCTGCGCCCGAGATCCGTTTCAATCAAAACACCTCCAGCAAATTTCAGAATAATGCCGGAGTATTACGATGGACAGGGAAATGAAATTGGGCGTGTGTTATAAACATTCGCAAATATTCGAAGGCATTCGAAGATAAGGAACCTCATCGATTCTTGATTGCTTTGTCAAACAGAAACTGGGTACGTGTCATCTCGGGCGATGTCATGGGATATGAATTTCATAAGACGCGCCATGAATTGAACAAAGTGTTCCTTGATAGTTTGTGCTATATTGTACTGTAAACCAAACTGCTGTAGAATTTACGTAAAACATACTTGAACAGTACGCCTATTTTGTTAATTTTATAGTGAATTAAGTATGTTAGCATTTTAGTGTTAACAAAATCATTTATTTGCAAACACCTACTAGGAAATTATTTTACGACTTAGTCTTCAGCATTTTTTTTTAATCTTCATCGTCAAAAGGACCAATTTTGCCAACTCTAATATTTTCGTGTAGACATCTACCATACCATTAATTTGATTAAAAGTCTATTATCAACCATATTTAACGTGATTCGATTAAAATGCGGGTACAACGTATTATATCGTCCAAATTGAGTATTTTACATCAGCCACTCGCAATTTTACCACTTATTTTTTTTAAACTGCAATTAGAAAACTATGTTATTCCGTAAAGAACTCTTGAAGGAGTGGGGTAAAGGGGGCGAGTTTCGAGGGTATTTTTCAGCAAATTTCACCAATTACAGAATGAATTTCACTCTTTATGGAGTAAATTCGGTGTGCATGCCAGCCTTCTCGAGTGAAACGCCATTCTCACTAAACAAAGGTTGAAATTCCCACAAATTAAGAAATTTCCTACAATCCAGTCGAATTGACCCCTCCACATGAAGCAAACATATTTTGACACGTTAATCTCCTCATTTCATAAAACAGAACGATCACGGATACAATACACGTACATCATTAATCACTCCCGATTCTCTTTATTTAGTGACAAACGAACGGGACTAATCCCGTATTTGACTTGGCCTACATCAACTCTAAAAACTCACGAAAACAGAAATTTAATCTGATAGCATATAATACATGATTCAATAATTACTAAACGTTACAGATATGATTTTGCGGTCACTAATTCATTTCACCTCAAAATGTTCCACGGTCGTCCAGTATACCGGTCGAGGTCAATTCATCAACCTTGGCCCCTTGTGTATTCAAAATTATAAACCCCTTCTCGAACAATACGAACAAGAAATGGATCTGATTCTGGATGAAAAGAGCTACTAAATCCGATTAGTTGCAAATTTCAGGAAATAAAAACATACTTTTGAGGCACTTATTTACACGATTAAATTAAAAGAAAAGTTAGAATACAGATAACAACCTAAATATTCATTTCAAGAAATGATCATTTCATTTTGACTTAAACAAATCCTGATTGAATGTGTAGTTTAGTGTATTTTTTTTTCAAGTAGGCTACCCCTGCAGTGGGAAGATGGAAGCGTACATGAGTGTTGCGAAAGTGTGTGTTTGTGCGATACACCGAATATTGTTGATATGTTTTAATATCAACTTTTCATGTTTTGGTATAATACAGAAAAAAAAATATTTTATAAAATATTTAAAACAGAAATAGATCCGCCTCCATGAATAGTGCCACCAAAGCCGATTATCAAAACATAAATATAGGCGGTTACGTGTCTGATCATGACATTTTGGCTGTAATGTAAGTCGGATTTCCCAATTGTGCAGTTTGTTCACGATGTGAATATCAACTCAAAGCCAAGGCCGACTCTCCCGGACATAATAAACACACGCGGCCTCGGCAAGGACAATACACCTTTCCCGTTCCAAAATGTGAGGGTCATTTGCAACAATTCGTCTTGTCAGTTGCGATGAAGTTGTCGATTTAGAGTAGACAAAGCACGATATGGTAATGTGTACGTGCTGGCCCGAGATATTGAAATACATGTATAACAAAATGCAGTTCGTTTAAACACAATGCACACATACGGTTGGGGTGAAGTGCGTCGGGAAAGGGGGGGGGGGGGGGTTGACAATGGAAGTTTGTGACAACCCCAAAATTCGGACAGACCAGTGTAGGCGTAGTCAATGAAATACAGTATAACAAAATGTAGTTCGCTGACACAATGCACACATGCGGTTCGGGGATGGGGTGCGTCTGGAAGGGTGGGTAATGGGACAATGGACTTTGTGACAACCCCAGAATTTGGACGGAATATGAATGTAATTTATAGTCACTGGAATACTTTCGAGAAAGGTGAATGATAAGGTGTAGTTTAGTTTCACGGACTAGTTCCATTGCATCCAAACCCAAACTTTTGGATACTCTGAATCAGGGGCGGCGGCACGGCGAGGGGGGCGTAAGGGAGCGGCTGCCCCTAAAATTGGTAAAATTCAGAACATTCACTATGAGCGTTCGCTGCGCGCAGTCGATGGGTATCCTCCGCAGTCTGCACTCCCATCCAATTGATGTAATTTGAAAAGCTTCAAGTTCCACTACGGTAGGCAGAACCAATTAGATGGATACCCACAATGATAAGCCCATGTGACCTTTGACCAAAGTTTACAGTAAAATGCGCAATTTAAGCAGTTCTTAAATTATCGCGACAATGAGCTCAAATTCGGACAGGAGGCCTTGTGACCTTTCCTTTCAGCCCCAAAATCTAATCAGTTCCTTTGGTGCCTCATAATACCATACATACTTCACCCAAGTTCCCATGACAATTCGCACGCAGCCACTCTCAAGTTATCGTGGTAACGAGCCCAAATCAGACATATTTAAGGCCCGGTGACCTTGACCGTTTGACTTTCGCCCCAAAATCTAATCAGTTCATTGGGTGCCTCATAATAACATACTTCACACCAAGTTACATGACAATCCGACGCACCGCTCGCTGCAAGTTTACGCGGTAAACGAGCCCAAATCAGACGATATTTAAGCCCGGTGACCTTTTGACCTTTCCAGGCCGCAAAATCCAATCAGTTCATTGATGCTTCATAATACATACTTGGTCCTAGTTACCGTCAAAATCCGATTCGGGGTTCCTCAGTTATCGGTAAACTGAGGCCCAAACTAAGACATCTTTAAGGGCCCGGTGGACCTTTGACCTTCAATGACCTTTCAGCGCCAAAATCCTAATCAGTTCATTGTGCTCATACCACATACTTCAGCCCAAGTTACATGACAATCGACCAGCGCTCTCAATTTATCGGCGGGTAAGCGAGCGCCCAATCAGACATATGTAAGGGCCCCGGTGACCTTTGACCTTTCGACCTTCAAGCCTTCTTCTATTATATATCTAATCAGTTCATTGGTGCTCATAATACATCCTTCACCACACAGTTACATGACAAATCCGACCAGCCGCTCTCACGATTATCGCGGTAACGAGCCCAAATCAAGACATAATTTAAGGCCCGGTGACCTTGTGCTCTTTGACCTTGTCAGCCCGCAAATCTAATCAGTTCATTGGTGCCTCATAATACATACTTCACGCCAAGTTAAATAAGAAATCGGCGAACCAGCGCGGCTCTCAAGTATCGCGCAACGAGGCCCAATCGACATATTTAAGCCCGTGACGCTTGACCTTTGACCTTTCAGCCCAAAATCTAATCGCTTCATTGGTGCCCTCATTAATACATACTTCACCCCAAGTTCGAACATGACTAATACCGACCACCCTCTCTCCAAGTTTCGCGGGTACGAGCGCCCCAATCAGCCATATGTCAGGCCCGGTGACCTTGACCTTGACCTTTCAGGCCCCAAAATCCATCAGTTCATTGATGCTTCATAATACATACTTGGTCCTAGTCACATTCAAAACCGTATCGGTTCTCCGTTATGTCGGTACGAGGCCCATCAGACATATTTAAGGCCCGGTGACCTTGACCTTTCAGACCCAAATCTAATCAGTTCATTGGTGCCTCATAATACATACTTCATCCAAGTTACATGACAATGCCGACCAGCCGCTCTCAAGTTATCGCGGTCAACGCAGCCCAAATCAGACCATATTTAAGGTCGGGTGACGCTTTGACCTTTTGACGCTTTGAACTCCAAAATCTATCAAGTTCATCTGGTGCCTCATAATAACATACTCACCTCACGTCACATGAACTTCAACTGGCTGTTCCTCAAGTTATCGCGTAACGAGCCCAAATCAGACATGATTTTTAGGCGCGCGGTGACCTTTGACTTTTGACCTTTCAGCCCCAATCTAATCAGTTCATTGATGGCCTCATAATATCATACTTCACACCCAGTTACATGACAACCGACAGCCGCTCTCAAGTTATCGGGCGGTACGAGCCCGAAATCAGACATATTTAAGGCCCCGGTGACCTTTGACCTTTGACCTTTCAGCTCAAACTCTAATAAAGTTTCATTGGTGGCTCATAGTTCATATTTGGTCCTAGTACAATCAAAAATGCCGATCGGGGTTCTCAAGTTAATCGCGGAGAAGCGAGATCCGGTAACGGACGACGGACGGACGGACGGACGGAACGGAACGCACGCACGACGGACACCCGAAAACATGATGGCTCTCGCACTTCGTTGCGGAGGCATAAAAGGTTTTCCGCAGCGTACATAGCGTAAGACCACGAATTTGGTCTTTTTAAATTTCGCCCCCTCCCGCCCCAATGGTTTTTTGGCCTCCGCTAGAATCTTTTACTCTGGCAACCGCCCGCTGCTCTGCTGCGGCTAGCATGGTCCACCGCATATAAGGTAATATCAAAGGAGTATTTCTGCTGAAGGAGTAAAAAGTTGGCCAACCTTATCTCATCTTTCTTAACTGAATCTTGAAATTCTCATGAAACAGTGAATTATAAATGGATATCCGAATTAAGCAGCGTGTAAAACTACTGACTAAATCTCAAATTTGAGATGATTCGGGCAATTGGGTCATCTAGAAAATAGGCCAAGGTACAAGTGAATTGCCAAATTTTCGGTGGATCAATAACGAGAGTTTTTTGCGATTATGCTGATCTACACAGGTCAATTTACGTGGTGTCTACCATTGGAGTATGATATCTCTCGAGGCGTGTTCCCTGACTTCCCTCTCTGGATTCTGGAAGAATGAGGAAAATGAATGAATGTGTATAATTATCTTCCCGCCATTCGAGTGTATAATGTATATTTGACTTACTGGACAAGACCAACCGCGATAACGTTACGAGTAACCGATATCCAAGAGACAAACCGGCCAGCAGCCAGGGGCGATAGGGTACATCCGCCGCCCCAAAGTCCAAAGGAGAGGAAAGAACGATGACTGTATTTGATTTATTCATCTTTTTCAGGTGAGAAGTAATTTGTGTGGTGGTGTGTGCTATTCTTCTTATTTCTTTTTATTTGGAGCGGGGTGCGGATTTGCCCCCTAAATACAAAACATCCTGAC
>JZLH01S0625749.1:23212-34507 GCA_001188425.1 Eucidaris tribuloides | reverse complement strand
ACGGTCGCACGATTAGGGTTGCAAAGGGTTGGAAACTTTCCACGGAAAGTTTCGGGAATTTTCAATCTTGTCAATAGGCTGGGAATATAGGGAATTTTCATTTCTATCAAAATGAATGGAAACTTATTTAATTTTGAAAAATTTCATCAGTACTCTGTTGAATAGCACTTCTTTACATGAATACAATAATTTTTACCTCTCTTTAGTTTACCTGGGCCTGTCATGAGAAATCAGCCCAAATGAGAGAACAACACACTGTTGCTGCACAAATTGTCGCAGGCGACTGTGACGATTTGTAAAAAAACCTGACGGCACAAATTGTCGCCACCGGCACAAATTGTCGCCAGCCATAATCAAAGCATGTTGCAGCATAAATTAAATTGTTTGTGGGTATGTGGGTATATGTGCGTGTGTCTGTGTGTGTGCTAGCATGTGTCTGTTTGTGTATCTGCTTATTTGTCTGATTGTGTGTTTGTCCGTGTGTCTCTGTATGTGTATGTTTGTGTCTGTATCAGTGTATGTTTGTGTCTGTATGTGTCTGTTTGTGTGTCTGTATGTGTCTGTGTGTATCTGTATGTGTCTGTTCGTGTCTCTGTATGTGTCTGTTTGTGCGTCTGTATGTGTCTGTGTGTGTCTGTGGGTTGTGTGTTTGTATGTATGTGTTTGTATGTCTGTGTTTGTGTGTATATCAATATGTTTCTGTGTGTCTATAATTGTCTATGTATATCTGTTTGTGTGTCTGCATGTGCCTCTTCTGTTTTGGTTGTGTTTCTTTGTGTGTATGTGTGTTTGTATGTGCGTGTCTGTGTGTCTGTTTGTGTGTCAGTATTTGTTTGTGTGTGTTTGTGAGTATGCATGTGTGTGTGTCTATATATGACTGTTTGTGTGTCTGATTGTGTCTGTGTGTGCATCTGTATGTTTCTGTGTGCCAATGGGTCTGGATGTGTCGTCTGTGTGTGGCTGTTGTATGTTTGTGCATCTGTGTGTTGTGTGTTTGTCGTCATTTGTCTGTGTGTCTGTTTGTCTGTGTGTTTGTGTGTCTGTGTGTTTGTGTGTGTCTGTATATTTCTGTTTCTCTGTAAGTGTATGTGTCTGTGTGTTTGTCTGTGTTTGAGTCTGAGTGTATTTTGTCTGTGCGTCTGCATGTGTCTGTGTGTCTGTCTGTATGTGTGTGTTTATGTGTGTGTGTTTGTTTGTGTGTCAAATTGTGTGTCTGCTTGTGTCTGTGTGTCTGTGTGTGTATGTGTCTGTGTGTCTGTATGTTTGTGTGTGTATGGTATGCGTCTGTGTGTCTCTGTGTGTCTACATATGTGTGTCTATATATGTCTGTGTTTGTGTGTGTCTGTGTGTCTGTTTGTGTGTATGTGTGTTTGTGTGTTTTTGTGTGTCTGATCGTGTGTCTGTATGTGTATTTTTGTGCGTCTGTATGTATCTTCCATTTGTGTGTGTATGTGTTTGTATGTGTATCTGTGTGTATCTGTGTCTGTGTGTCTGTATGTGTCTCTGTGTCTCTCTGTGTCTATGTATGTGTCTGTTTTTGTGTCTGCGTGTTTGTCTTTGTGTGAGTCTGTGCGTTTCTGTGTGTGTCTATTTGTGTGGTTTAATGCTTCTGTGTGTTTGTATATGTCTGTGTCTGTATGTGTCTGTTTTTATGTGTATGTCTTTGTGTTTGTGTGTCTGCCTGACAATCACAACCACACACAAGCTTACACAGACACTGGCAGACATCCAAATACACACCATACACTTGTACATCCTCTTTCCGACACCATACCAACTACCAACTCACACACACACACACACATACACAAAAACAGACACAAAACACGCAGATACACAGAGACGCAAATGTACAGACACAGGCATGTGCAAAGACAAACACAGAAACATACAGAGACACAAACAGACACATTCATACACACAGACAGACACACAGACAGACACACAGACATACAAACATACACATACAGACACACAGGCACATACACGTACATAGATGCTTACATACACAAACAGACACACACAGAGAAACACAGACAAAGACAAACATATGTAGACACAAAAGCAGACACACAGACAAAGACAAAGAAATATGTACACACATAAACATACAATCAGACAGAGAAACAAACACACGGACAGATGCGTACACACAAGCAGACACACAGGCACATACAGACACAAAAACACATACAGGTACATAGACACAGACCCACAGGCACACAGACACAAACACCATACAATTAGACACACAGCCACACAAACATACACATACAGACAGACACACAGACATACATGCACACACATACACATATATACAGACACACACAAACACCCAGACACACAGACATACAAACAGACACACAGACACATACAGACTAGACACATACAGACACATAGACACACACACATACACATGCACAAACACATACAGACACACGAACAGACACATTCGGACACAGACTAACACACAAACACACACAGACAAACACACAGACATACAAACAGACAAATAGACACACAGACTCATACACAGACAAATACACATACATACATACATACACACATACAGACACAGAGACACACAGACATATAGACACACAGACACCCAGACACCCAGACACAGACACACAATTAGACACACATCCAAACACACAGACACACAAACATACACAAACAGACAGACACAGACACACATGGACACACAGACACATACAGGTACACACAGACACAGACTCATACACAGAAAAACACACAGACACATAAAGAGTAGACACATACAGACACATAGACACACACAGACACATGCAGACGCACAAACACATACAGACACATGAACAGACACATTCAGACACACACAATACACAGACACACAAACAGACAACAGACATATACAGACTAGACACATATAGACACATAGATAGATAGATAGATAGAAATGGGTTTTTATTGAATCAAACATAGTAAAACATCGCAGCCAAATGGCTGAATTGTGTAAAACTTACAATGAAAAACAATAAATAGTGACATACACGTATAATAATTAACAAGTAAAATATATATGCCATTCAAAAATCATCTATAATGAAAATCAATATAATATATTCTAAGAACAGATTTTTGACATTGTGTCTAATAATGACTTAGCCAAAGAGTTGGATTAGGATTGTATGTTGGTTTAAAATGTATAACAATTTAACAATCATGACAATAAACCATTTCAATACGAATGACTTAGTTCTATAAAAAAATATTGCACTCTACAATTTCAAATATCAAAAGTAAAATTAAACATGAAATACACTGCAGAATACTAAGATTCAATTGTACAAATTCAAAGTATAATACTGGGAAATAAATTATTTAACCCAGTAACTGAATAGTAAATCAATTTCAAGACATTTGAGTAATAAAAAAAAAGAGACACAGACACATACAAACGCATAGACACATACAGACAAACAGACACATCCAGACACAAACACACAGACGAACACACAGACACACACAGACATACAAATAGACAAACAGACACACAGACGCACACACAGACAAACACACAGACATATACAGATACACATACAGACACATGCACAGAGACACACGGACATATAAGAGACACACAGACACATACAGACACAAAAACAGACACATACACACGTGGACACACAGACACAAGCAGACACACAATTAGACACACGAACAGACATACAAACAGACACACATATTTAGTGAGTGGCGACAATTTGTGACGGTGGCGACAATCTGTGCTGCTAGGTTTTTTTTCATGGCACATATTGTCGCCAGTGAGGCAAAAAAATGGGATCAGCAAAAGCGTCACAAATTGTCGCCGGCGACAATCTGTGCCGATTTGTTCAAAACCTGACGGCACAAATTGTCGGCCGCGTCAATTTGTGACGCGGCGACAATTTGTGCCGTAACAACACACACATAATTGCGTGGATGAGATAGCCCCCCCCCCCTACTGTACTATTCAACAGAATGTTTTGAAAGGGTGTATTTTCAGACTTGAATACTTGTTGAGGGTATTCTGAGATGGATAGATAAACAGTACTTGTACATGCGCATGGTGAACACCTTGTAATGACAGTCGCCCCCCCCCCGGGGGGGGGGGTCGGGGGTGGCGCTGGCGGAGATGAACGTTCTGCCAAATGTGCATAAAGCTCGTACACTAGTAGTCTGAATTTCAGACCTCACCTGCGAAGCAGGGGCCTTCCGCGGAGCGGAAGGTCTGAACGAAAACGGTTCAGGGGCTTTTAACTTATCTCTTGTTTTTCTGACAACATTTCCTGAAAAATCCAGAAACTACCATTGCTTTGTATGGGGCTTTTTTGACTCTCTACCTCATTACAGTGATCAGATAAGGGCTTGCTGGGAATCACTCACATAATACAAACTGCTTATTCATACCACCTGTCCTGGACTGAAAGTGTCAATCACTTGTTACTACCATACACTACATAGGCCTTCTGCCTGTTCTATGGTCAGTCTAAGTGGCCAGGCCTTGCCTCAGGGGATCAGCTAATCACATTACATGGGTGCAGACCTGACAGATAAGAACTGATAAATCTTCTCTGGGAGGGTTATTTTTGTGGATTTTTTTAATGTAACTAGAAAAGCACGTTTACTGCCAGACTATTATGATGGATACAGGTTTGGCTGTAGATTCCAGAATAATGGTCTGGCAGTCAGACTAGTACACTAGTGGTCGTATTCGATCGAGTTGTACTATGAACGCAATCGCTGATGGCGTACTACAGTGACAGAGACACAGACGTACTATAGTACGTCTGTGGACAGAGAGTTTCGTGTGCATGCTGGCCCGGCCGCGCCGCCCGAAGATCGCGGAAATTAACAGCTGATCGTCACATTGAGTTATTGTAAAGTAACGAAACAAAAAAGTAAGTGCATTTAGATCATGTTTAGATCTAGCTGGTGTTGTTTCACATGAGTAATGACGATTTATTTCCATGGTTACAGTCAAAAACAATCCATAAGTCCCATACCATCTACTGCACCCATACTGTATTACAACCATAGAGATGGATTACTTATCCATCTCTATGATTACAACACAAGTAATAGATCTAACACACGGGGACAACTCGCCCATACAAGTAGAGGTCTAAGGCCAAGGGGTGTATAGATCTAGTGCAATAGACCTATAGAGTCTACTTCCCCTTACAGCTGTCTGCTATCTTTTCCTGGAGATTTTTAAAATTTGATGATAGAGGGCGCTCTTCTATGGAAGTTATGTGCATGCTAAGGCAGGAGACATGGTTCCAAAAATCCGGCACCTATTATTTTTATAATATTTTTAATTCAAAAACTAAACTGTCTCAAACCAAATATTCATGTCTGGCCTGTCTGTATCATGACATGAGTTAGATCTAGATCTAACTGTTACTCATCAAAGTTGAAATTATTGCATATTGTATTCAGAAATGCAATTTTAGCCAGGTAACGTTCAGGACGTTAGATCTAACTTATAAGAATCGCACACGGAGTCAAGGCACGACTCGCACTCGTGAGTGGGACAACTCTATAATGAGGTTCACACAAGAATGTGCTCTGAAATTCACCTTTCTTAACAAAATTTGGCAAACCTGTATGGTTGGGGGTACTACTCATCGACCGCTTAAGCTTAATTACACCATATCTCAGAATTTATTTGCTAGTTTTACCGAAATTTTGTCTCATTTGGGCAGAAAATAGTGTAGATTCACTTTTCGGGCTCAGATTGCTTCCTCCATTCGGACAAACGGAAATTTTGGCGACGACGTCAAGTGACCTTTTTCACGAGGGCCGCCAAAAGCCCGTTTTGGAAACCGACCGCCTACCGCCCATTGATTTAACACGTATAGAGTGTGAGTTTTTAGGACTTTCAGGATATGTTGCAAAATATAGCATTTTTCAAATGCTCAGTATTGAATTTTTCATGAAAAATCATGATTTATGAGAGGATAAATGGAAGCTGTGTCCTTAGATTCCATTTACAAATTTGCGCGATAGTTCCCGGCGCGTACGGCGCCGTTCTAAAGCGCCGCATACTGTACACAACCCGTTCGGGATTGCGCGCGCGTCACAGTGAATGGCAAAACACGTGTATTAACATCGATGCGCAAGATTTTTCTTAAATTCAGTTGATTTCTTACGTATTTCCTCCTCATTTCTCTTGGTTGTGGGCTTTTTTTAATATTGTGGTGTATTGCGCTTAGTCCTACATGTATTTTTGGAATTTTTACGCAAGAAGGCCCGTGCGCGAGGTAGGTCGGTTTAAAAAACGGTGGTCGATGAGTAGTAGACTTACCATACTTTAGGGCAGGGGCGGCGGAACATATTTTCGTTTGGGGAGGCAAAGCCAAAAAAGGGCATTTTCGTGTCAAAAGGGGCATTGGGAGCACGCACATATTTTCGCCATCAGATAACGTTTGCTTGAAGTAGCTAATTTTCCGCGGTAATATGTAACTTGAGCCAAATCTTTTTTGAAGGGCATTGCTGATTATGAAAACATGAAATATATCTACTCCGCGAGCGAGCGTAGCGAGCGAGCGGTTTGGGAAAATTGGAAATTTGAAGTTGTAAAATTCGCTATGTGGTCTTTTCTGGCGCTAACTACATTACTCAGAATTTTTTGAAGTGTAGCAAAACCAGTTTGAAGGGGATTTATTAAGCATGAAATAAATATAGGGTGGGGAGTTGAGTTACCGGACACCTAATTTTTGAATTTTTTCTGGACATGTTACCAAAAAAACTTAATTTTCTAATGATCAATATCAGTATTTTCGTGAGAAATTAAGATTTATGGGAAGAAAAGTAAATGCTGCGTACCCGTGTTCTGTTTGCAACTTTGCGCGATTGTTCCCCGACGCGTACAGCGCCGTTCTAACGCGCGGTGTCCGGGTACTCAACCCGTCCGGAAATACAACCTCTCATGATATATCTACTCCGCGAGTGAGCGCAGCGAGCGAGCGGTTTGGGAAAATTTGGAAATTTTAGGTTGTAAAATTCGCTTTGTGGTCTATTTTGGGGCTAATTACAATTCTACAGTACCCCATCTGCACGATATAGCGCATCTAAATACACTTAAAGTGATAGGTTAACATTGTGGAGCTTCAATTTAAAAAATTGTCAAACTTTGATATCTGAACTACATAGTAGTGTTCAAATGGACAAATAAACACCCTAGAATACAAACGTTTGGAAAGTTACACTGCCAATGGCAAGTTATGCATGAATAAACAATTGAAACTCGGGGCGAGTTTTAATAGCCTAGGTGTACACACAGTAAGTCTATGGGAGGAAATGGGCAAGTGAATCTAGTCAACTTACGATTTTCACTTTTTTAAAGCACTAAATAATCATTTTGAAATACAATTTTTTTCAGGGCTTCATTTTTAGACCTCATCAAAGACACTGGTAGCATGGGGAATCATGTGGCTCAGATTTTTTTAACTGTGGTAAATGTTAGCCAATACCTTTAATGATTATGCAGTCATGATGTATATTGTAGAACAGGGGCGTCGATCCATTTTTTGGATTGGGATGGCGAAAGTAATGAAAAATGTTCGACGCACTCCGTGCGCCAAAGTGTAGTATAGAACTTTGTGCGTGAAGCGCGCCAAAAAAATGAAAATTGAATATGTTTAGTAGTATTTTCTATATAAATTTAATGGTTTTGTTGTGTCTTGCACTACTTTTATACGTTTCCTTGCATCACGTTTCATTAATTTTTCAAGTTGTCAAAATTATTGGGGGGGGGGGAGGCAAATCGATGTTTGCCCCCATATTTTCATTGGGTTGGTGTCCGCCCGCCTTGCCACCCCAGGATCGACGCCTCTGTTGTAGAATACGCAAAGTTCTGTTACAGAAAGAGGGGCATTCTTCCCTAATAAGTGATTTTCTTTGTTGAAGAGAATAAAAGGCAACTGTGGGATAGTTCTCTCACGAAGGACACGTTTCATCCAGGGTTGGGAAAAAACGTGTTTTTTTTTTAAAAACAAAAACATGTTTTTTTGTTTTAAAACATATTTTATTGTTTTAAAACGCCTTTTTTTTTTTTCAAAGGTCGTATTTCTTATGTAAAATGAAGGCCGTATCTCACAGCCTGGAGACTTGTCGGCAACCTGTGGGCGACTCGAGTCTCTGAGACGTCTCCTGAGACTAATCGGGTCTCTGAGGAGCTGTAGGAAAATCAAACATGTTCTATTTTTGTTGGAGTCTTCTTCCAGTCTCCAACGGGTCTCAGTGAAGTTGCCACGACGTTGCCACGACCTACCCGCGATGTTTCCTCAAGACTTTTAGTCTCCAGCAGGTTGTTGTGTGTCTCTGAGGCCTGCTGGAGACCGGAAGAAGTCTCCAACAAAATTCGAACATGTTTTATTTTCAAGTGACTCCCAGGAGACCCAGCTGGTCTCCAGGAGATGTTGCAGCGACGTCGCTGCGACTTCTCCATCAAATTAATTAGTGAATCAATGAATTAACTACAGTGTAATTAATCTCCGCAACTGGGGAGATGTCTCCAGCAGGTCTCCGAGACATCTCCCAAACGTTTCCATAAAGTAGGCCAGACGTCTCCTTGGGGAGAGCGCAAGCCATTTTTTGGTCTCCCGAGTCACCACGATTGATTGGTCGCGGAAGTTGTGGCAACATCTTGTCCAATGAGATCGGGCCTTGGATAAATAATCAGAGACTATTCATGGCATTGGCATATCATTATAAGTCAATTAAAAAGTCCAGCGCCCCTTTTTGCCAGGGGTGTAGACAATCGGGGGGGGGGGGGGATGGGGGCAGGGGAAAAATTAATTTTAAATTTTTGAGGGCTACTTTTAGAGCCAATGGCTAAATTTGGCTACAATTTACATTGTGTCTATGGGAATTTAGGGGGGGGGAGGGGCTCTTTTGACATTTTCGAAGGCTCTTTGTTGCATTACGGGGGTTAAATCCCTACTATAGGGTTCCAGTCGGGGTCAGGGGCCCAAGGCTTTATAGTAGTATCATGACTTTCATGAGGTTATTTTGACTCTCTGCTAACTCTATTTTTTGTATAGTGGACAGTCAACAATGATTAAAATCCCTCCCCCCATTTTGAAAGTGGGGTGCTCGTTAATTTTTGGCACTTCATCCGAAGGTATAATTTTATATTCTGAAATTATTATACCAGGTCATTCAAATACATGGTGATAATTTGTGGGGATCAGGGGTTCTAGGGTTTCATAAGCATAATTTGACTCTCTGATAACACTATTTTCGTGAAATGGACATTCAACAATACAGTAGGTGCCGTGTATATTCATTTTGACAAAATTAGTATTAAACTGCTTAGTTCAAAATCATTTTTCCTTGAAAAGTAGGGGGGGGGGGATGATTGTGCAGGCCATTCCTCCCGTCGGCCAAAGTGGGGAATTCCATGCCATTCCTCCCGTCAGCCAAAGTGGGGAATATATTCCGCATCCGCCCAGGATTTACACCTGTGTTCATTGCAAATGTCCCTTGTTAGACCCCACCCCATTAGGAGCAGAAGACAGTTGTTTTGGGGATCAGAAATACAAATAAACTGATGGAATAAAGGTGACACGACGATGACGACAACAATAACAACAACAACAATATAATAATAATAATAATAATAATAATAATAATAATAAACAAAAGTAATGAGTAATACTACTGATTAAAGAAATACAATTTTTTTTCTGTGAAACCGTGGGGGGGGGGATGATTGTACAGACATTTTTTCTGGTCGTACGTTTAGGGTCAGATTGCGGTATATAGGGAAATCGTGGGCAGAACCAATTGGCTGTCACACAAATTAGTGTGTGAAAGAAATTTACTAATATTTTGGCTAATATGAAAAGATATATCAGAAATTGTGTCTTATATTAAACCGTTGGAGATTAATTTTGAGATACAGTATCTTGGGCTGGTGTCTATGGAGAATGCATATTATAGCAAAATTAAATCGTCTCCAACAGGTGAATTTTCAACTCATACTGTCCCTCATACCTGTACAAAAATTCCTAAATCTGATCCATAATCGGTAATAACATTGATTTTCTTCCAATGGCGTTGTTGCTTTTGAGCCTACCACTACAAGCAATCCCGTACACGTACATGTACATTGGCCCGCGCCAGCCTAGCCCAGCCCGCATGTAAGTTCTACACCGTCCAATCTATGTGTATAGGCTCCTCCTCTGGATCCGCCCCTGGGTTAGGGGTTGGGGTTTAGATCAGGGTTAGCATAATTAGTGATTACTCAAGCAACACTTTTTGCCACAGTAAATGTTATACAACCATTCTTTTAAATACATGTTTTAAAATTGAAAGATACATTTCCAAATAACATCTTACATATATTTCATACATATTTTTTGTAAAGAAATACATTACTTTGGAACTTTACCTAGAGCTGAAAGGAGAGGGATAGAGAGGGGAAGAGATGTAAGGACGGACAGAAATCACTGTAAATTGAAAACACATAAAAGGAAATATCAAATTCATCAAGGCAAGTAAGAAAAAAAAACAAGCAAAAAAAAAAGCATGCAAAATTATAACACAGGCGTCTATGGAGTGTTTTAAAACATGTTTTTTTGTAAAAAACAAAACAGGCGTTTTAAAACATGTTTTAAAACGTGTTTTAAAACAACATGTTTTAAACATGCCAACCCTGGTTTCATCGCTTGAAAAGCACATAAAATGTTATCACAATAAAAGAATTTTGCCACCCCGAGGGCACTAAGTTAGAGGCCAAATGCCCCTTTTAGGTACATAATTTGCCTCTTCGTTGAACAAAGTTTTCTTTTTACGACGTACCCCGACAGGGGCAAAAATACATGGAATATAAAAACAACAAAAAGAAAAAAATCACTGACGAAAGGGCGTTTATTAAAAAAAAAAATCACTTAACTTAGTATAGGTAGGGGGCTACAAACCAAAAGAAGACACATTTAACTTAGAAAAAATTTCACTATTTATCTTACGGTGAAATGGGGGAGGGGTAGTGGGGCAAACAGTAGGAGGGCCTAATTTTGCTCCCCCATGAGGGCATTGAGATGAGATGCCAAATGCCCTTTTTACGCACAAAATGTCCGTTGAACATAATTTACCCATGTCTTCTTTGTACTTTAAACATGCCCCGTCAGGGACAAAAAAGGAAGAAAATGAATGGAAAAAAAAGAAGAGAATCACCTTCAGGAACAAAAACGCGTAGATTAAAGAAGTGTGCCTTTTTTCAAAAAGGGCATATTTCATTTTGAAAAAAGGGCATTTTTTTCC
>JZLH01S0625748.1:4677-15621 GCA_001188425.1 Eucidaris tribuloides | reverse complement strand
CATCGCGATTGTATTAACGATACATATCACCTTTGCTTCTGTGCATATACGTCTATTCATAAGCTGCTGGGACGTCTCTTTAAAGGCAAGGTTCACCCTGACGTCAAGTTGGTTTTAATAAAAGCAGAAAAATGAGAGAAACATATTAATGAAAGTTTGGCGAAAATCCATCAAAGAATAACAGGGTTACGAAATTTTAAAGTTTTAGTTTTATGACGTCACATGCGAGCAGCTCCCCATATGTAATGTAATATAAATTTCATAAATTGTCATATTCTTAATGGTTCATGATAATTGAATGTTTTTTTTAATAGAAGGTGGTATAAAATAATGTTTCTGATAATATATTGAAAGCACAGGTAAAATCATTTTCAAATTTCTGAGAAAATGGCATTTTATGGAATTTATATCACATGACATATTATGGGGAGTGACGTCACGAATTGAAAACTTTGAAACTTTATAACTCTGTTATTCTTTGGTGGATTTTCACCAAACTTTCATTCATATGTTTCCCTAATTTTTCTGCTTTTATTAAAACCAACTTGACATCAGGGCGAACGTTACCTTTAAATCAAATCAATTCAAATGTCTAACTCCAGAAGTAAGTTAGAACCTTTTCCCCCTTATCTACAATCTCGAGAAAAGGATCTCCAATCGTTGTCTACACGTTCAAGTAATGATATTTTTAGAAGCAATGTGGGTTACGGTACCCTTTGGAGAATGTTTAACCTTCTTCGTACCATTGCAACAAAAGGGCTCAAAGTGTCAATGAAATGCTTTGAGTGGGGAATAAGAGGTCTATAAATAGAGTGGGTATTGATTCTTTGGATAACAGCCAAATGTCCCTGGAATTAACCTTTCTCTTAAGAGTTCTACTAATCCTTTAAAGGCATCACTTAACAAAGTTCATAGTTTGAAAAAAAAACTCTGACAATATAAATGATCCTTCACAGTGATGTAATGAGCTAACCATTTGGGGGTCAGGAACGATAAAGGCAAATCATATGGGGGGTCAGAAACGAAAATTTGTCAAAATATAAGCCCCTCTTTGCACAGTAAAAACGCTTTTTAAAACTGCGTACCGTTGTTTAAGCCTATATCTCTAACAACGTTGTTTAAAATTCGTCTTTTAAACAATATTGGTTAAGATTTGAACAACGCTGTTCAAATCTTAACCGATATTGTTTAACAGACGGATTCCACAATCATGGCTGTTTAAAAATTTTAAATAATTGTTGTTGGAGTGACAGGCTTAAACAACGGCAAGTAGATGTTTAAAATATTTTAAACAGCGTTTTACTGTGACAGTACACTGTGATAATTTTGCGGGTTTAGCGCACCCCAAACTCCCCAATCTGACGGCAGTAATCCTTCATGCTACTAGTGTCTTTGACAATGTCTAAAAATGAAACCCTGAGAAAAATTGCAATTCAAAACAATCATTCAGTGCGTTTAAAAAGTGAAAATCAGTGAGTAGCCATTTCAGTAAGTCCCCATAAACTGAGTACTGTGTTATAGAATTTTCGTCCACAGGACATTAATTCATGTGCCGATATTTTATCTGTAGGTCTACGTAATTTTAATAGTGACAGCATGACATTCTAACGTTTTGTGTTCGGGTATGTTGATTAATTTTGCACATATTTAAACACTGTTGTCAGATGTCAAAGTTTGGCAAAGTTTTACATGGGGCATGCACAATATTCGTTATATTTCTCAACTTTCAAGTGATAAATAGTGCTCCTGTAGCTCAGCAAAAACCTTAAGACGAGGGACGATGGAGGAAGGGTATTGACATTTTCACCAGACATAACCCCCCAGACGAAGGAAGAGTGTTTCCAAATGCGTTATTCCCTCCGGGCGAATTTGCACATGGAAGCCAAAGTTGTTGTTATTGTTGTTGTTATTTTATTGTCACTTGTCAAGAACTTTATTACCTTCCAGTGCACAGTGAAAATTATTTTAGAAAACATATCCCTCTTTGTTTTCTTAAAACTCACCATTTCAGTTCTTGAAGTAGTAGTAGTAGTAGCAGCAGCAGTAGTAGTAGTAGTAGTAGTAGTAGTAGTAGTAGTAGTAGTAGTAGTAGTAGCAGTAGTAGTAATAGTAGTAGCAGTAGTAGTACTAGTAGTAGTAACAGCAGCAGCAGTTTTAGTAGTAGTAGTAGTAGTAGTAGTAGTAGTAGTAGTAGTAGTAGTAGTAGTAGTAGTAGTAGTAGTAGTAGTAGTAGTACTAGTAGTAGTAGTAGAACACATCCTTCTGATGAATGATATTCTGTAGTCAGGTTTTGAGACGTTTAGATTAACCCATCCTATATTGATAAAGGCACTACTATTTTACTGCTTTGAATAAGACTAGTGTCTTGATGTATCTAACATAGGACTGCAGAGTAAGTGTACTCTGGAGAAAGAGAAAGTCCCATTTTCTGAAACCGAGACTATACATATTAGTCTGTAACGCTTATCCAGTTTCAAGTCTAAGTATAGTTTTGGTAAATGGTAGAAAATATAACGTTTTGCTATTGTGTTTTTAGATAGATCTACATGATCTATCAATGCCCTAAAACGGTTCGTTCTGAAACTCGTCCATTTGAGCAAAAATGTAAACATACCGCTACCTACTCTCCGATAATTAAAACATTGCAATATATCACTATACACATTTTTCAGTAGGTACTAGGTTTGATGTAGTTTTCTGATGTCTAGGGGAGTTGGACACTAGAATACTTTGTGATAGATTGACGAAAAAGTTGTTTGGTCGACCAAAACTATACTTGGGCTTTATTTGTAAACCATTTGTGGAATGAAGGTAGTGAATTTTTTGTTACAGCACGATGGCCTCTATCCATCGCTTGTCAGGACGTATCAGGTATTGAAGCGAACCTAAAAATAACATGGGGTACTTCCGATAGCAAGGTGAACAGGGTGAACGTGATTTAAAAGAAAGGTGTATTGAACAGACTGCAACAATTAAGCTATTGCTGCGATATTATACTACTAGTATTTGTCGAAACGTTGGCTTAAACAAATAATGGAAAAAGCAAGCAGAAACATATGGGAAATAAAGGAAAACAAGTAATGCAAGAAGATCGTATGGATAGGGATAAATAAAGTGATAATGAAGAATGTAATAATGATGATGATGAAGAAGAAATGTGATAAGTGTAAGAAGAAAACGAAGATGTTGATGAGGAGTAAGATGAGGAATAACGAGAAGGGAAAGAAGGTAAAAACCAACAGGAAAAAAGAAGAGGAACTAGTATGAAAGATGTAAAAGAAAACCAGAAGAATACAAAGTTAAAAAAAGTATAAGAGCAAGAACACTTGTAAAAAAACATAAAAGGAAACTTCAAGATGGAAGGGAGGAAAATATGGAGAATGACAATCGTTAAAAGATTATTACGTATTATTTTGTGTACATGTACGAAGAATTCTGTTGTGTGATGATGGGATAACTTTCATGGGTGCTTTTCTTCAAGCAGCTCAAGATGATGTGTAAAGAGAAGATGCCGTTTTTTTATTCTAACTATCGTATAACTGAAATATTGACCAATTTCATTTGACCACCAACATATGTATTCTGATAGAAAATGCAACGGTACACACTTGTTTACAAGGAAAAAAATGACTTGATTTGTTTTTGAATGCGCGATGCACAGATACACACAGTTTGTAGTATCGACCTTACCTCAAATTTGAGAATTCCTGTGAAATAAATGCAATTTGTTGATAGTTTTTGAACGTTTCGTGACCTTATTTTTATTAGACGTGCAGCAGTCAGAAAAACAACACATTTTGACGGAACAAATGACTTTATATCATTCTTTTATTTCCCGACAAATTTGTTTCATTGCTACTTATCTTTCTCGGACAACAATTGTCGACCATTTCTATGTTTCTCATAATCGGATTGACCGAAAATATATTTAGCTCGTTTTCCTCTGAAAGGAACGAAAATTTTGTCATGACGGATAACTGGGGCCTATAGGGTAACAAACTAACATAACGTGGGAACGTACTGACTTTATTGAACAGTTCATGGACAGTGAGTAATATCGAACACACGTTTATTTTATCAGAACGTCTGTATCAAAACAGTTAAGTTTCATCAGGGGTCCACTGGTATTGAATACCAACCATACCTAACAATATTCGAATTGTTCTTCACTTTAACCATTCATAAAGTGTAAATATATTCTTCTACATCTCTTTTTAAAATGTGAATATACTCTCTTAACCTCTCAACGTAAAAACAAACACACAACACAAACCAAAAACAACAATAACAATTGTTGAATTAAATTCTGTCGTGAAAGTGCATTTTTTTATTTGTGAATTTCTGTGAGTCCTTTTCTCTTGATTTGCATTGTCTTTTAACCTTTTTATGTTAATCGTAAGGTCAGCATGTAGGAGTTAATTCTAATTAATCACTGATCCTCATAATCATAAAATGTAGATGGGCAATTCCAGCGTTACGGACATTACATTCAGACTTTTTTTTGCAACTTTGGGGGCTTATTTCTAGAAATCACCATTTTCATTCTGAACCTATTTGTCGTAATCTCAAACAGGTCACCCTGAAGTGTTAACAGTTTATATTTGAATTAGTTTCTGTTTATCGTTTGGAAGTTATCACACATAACACTGTAAAAAAAAACTCGTCAAGCTGACAAAAAAAAATTCGTCCAGCTGGTGTCTCTATCGCCCAATTTTTATTCGTCATAGTCCGGTGCGTAACGAAATTTCTTTCGTCAGGCTGACGAAGAAAATCTCGTCCTGTATCGACGAATTTTTTTTCGTCAAGCAGCTTGTGCCAGGCTGACGAAGAAAATCTGGTATTGCTGTGGTGTCTCTATCGCCTAATTTTGTTTCGTCAAGCATCTTGTGCCAGGCCGACGAAGAAATCTGGTCCTGCTGTGGTGCCTGAATTGGCGATATTTTTTGTCAAGCATCTCCTTGTCATCAGGTCTTCGCAATGAGTTTGCGCTGTCTGGCGATGATTTCAGTTCTGTTAGGGAGCGATTGTTCACAACATAAAAAACTGCACGATAAATGCATGGAATTTAATGACACGTACTTGACACGAATGAAATATTCCTTCACTTATATGAGAGTTCAGTAATCAATATGTCTTATCTTCACTGTGTGAGTAATGATCATAAACCATTTAAATCAAAGACTTGTGCAGTCTGAGGATTAAATATTTCAATCATACCCTTGTCTTAGTATAGAGTAGACTGTGCTTACCTGTACTGCAAGGCGAGTAGAGTATTTAAATTCACTTTCAGTATTAACAGATTTTACTTTTCCTCTTCTTTTTCACTTAACATAAATTCATTGAAATGCTCAAGAAGAAAAGTACAAATGAATTAATAACTGCCATATGTTTTACACAATCACTGAATATGCTAAATCATGTTTATCCAGCGGTAAAACTAAAGGCATTAGACATGCCAACAAAACAGGAATGTAATGCGAATTGCTAGCTTTGGGATTCTTAAGGGCTGCCCATACCCCGCTTATTCGCAATGTTCCGATCGAACTGTTCGTAAGCTCATCAAGCAATTTGCTGTGCTATAACCGAGATAGATCACGTAATGATGCCCATGTTACGATTCAATCACAACGAAAAGATGAAACAAAAGTGATACCAATATTTTGATAGCAAGTATTTAAAATAATGGGCGGTATTTTCCCTTGAAAACCAAGAATAAAGCTTTCAACAATGTTTTTATCAACTTACTCCTTATCGTACATGTAAATGTTAATTCACAAATGCTAAAGGATACTTGTAGGTCGAATTTCCGCGGCATCTAGTTGATGCCTCGAGGTAATAATGCCGATCCAGTATCCCAAATTTAATGATCGGCAATATTGATCAGGAATCGTTGTACGGCTGAATAGAGATTTTCCAGTTAAATTTAAGGTCCAAACAGATGATCAAGATGATTACAAATGTAAGAAACCACTGTATGGACTGCTAAATGTCCCATTTTGCAGCAAGGTGTAGGCAAAAGTCCATGATGAAAACAGTTGTTCAGCGTAATTCCACACGTCTCACATTATTCCCTAATTGCGCAGATATATACATGAGAGTAAATCAAAATATTAATCCACAGCAGTGTAACTTCTCAGGCAGAGATGTCATAAGCACTATAACAAGAAGAGTATATAGCACAGCAGAGAAACCTCATGTAAATATAAAAGTTGTGTATTCCAACCAGACGGTCACGAATAAACTCGCAAAACGCAGTACTAATAATGAGCTAAGAATGACAGAAACTCTCTAAACTCATGTCCAGAAAATCATCTGATATATATAGTACTGAAAACCTGTAATCTAGAAAGATCTATGGATCCATTTCTAAATATAGAACAGAGTCATCAACACAATGGTCTGAAAATACCTTTTCTACAACTACTAAACTATCCATACATAAGCTAATATTGGCCATAAAGTCCACTGAACTTACACACTGGCCATCATTCACCTGACCCTTTGATTTAGCTAATTACTAACACCTGCCCCCCCAAGCATCTAGCATGTTTCACATTGCTTGTATGTGCATTTCACGTTGGCAGGCAAGTGAAAATAGTTCAATGTTGATTCACCACATGTGAGCACATAGACAGCATCTAATTTACTGCTACAATATCAACATAAACACAAATTTATAACACCAAGATGATCAACGTGCAGATATCGCTTCGAGTTCGCAAAAACAAGACCAAGAGAAACAAGATGTCGACGATCAGGCTTGGTCGTATCCAGTATTCCCTGGCGCGTTACATTTACCCAAGGCAGAGCATGGGGAAAGAAGGAGTAGCCCAGCTCATCCATGGTCCGAAAGCTGTTAAAAGTGTAATATATGTAACCCAAACAATGTCCTGGCAACTGCTGAAAAACCCTAGCTTTTTCAATATTCCAGCGAAAATATACATTATCATATAAAAAACACAGTAACAATTATTCTGATCCTTTCTGCAAAACTCTATATAGAATTAAACTGCACAGTATTCCGGTAATTCCTTCCTGGTAGTCGTTTGTCAGAATACAGTCATGTGATTGTATTCTACAAACTGTCTTGACTAAATGCAATATTGCCTGAAATAACATACAATTATGTTACATATAATGGACTCACATTCCATGCCAACGGTTAAACTGTGCATAAAGGAATGGACGAAGAATTAAAAAATGCAATATGTTTACTCTTGTTTTCCCAGAACCTAAAACTTTCAAGATTAATACAACCACAAAGTACAAGTCACGTGTCTGTAAGGTATGGTCTAGAGAAATATGTACGTCTAATATTGAACCCTGTAAATTGTAGATAGTAGGAAGAAGAGATTAATTATGTTCATTCAATTTTGATATCTAATACAGAAAGAATTAGTGGAATCTCTTTGTACTTTATAATTGTCAGTGCTATTTGTGTGACTATAGACAACATGACACAGATTCTCCCGTCTCCGCACCATTTGATTTCTGTACAGTTTTCAACTTTACAGCGGGGTTGGATAGTTGAGAATTATCTAACCCTAACTTTTCAACACATGAATTACATTATAACGATAATTGATATATATCAACGCCACCTCAAACAAATAATTCATCGTATTGCGTCTTAATATTAATGCCGATAACTGGGTGCAGTTTTTGGTGCTTATTAATATTTCAACTTAAACAATTATTGTTTAACACCGTAGTACTGAAGAAAACCAGCATCGACGAATAGAATCTCGTCGGTACTCCAGAGCATGACCAAATTATTTCACACGTCATAACCGTAACATAATTATCATATCATTACCGATGTCCGCGCAGCGTGTCGTACCGCGTGGCTACGTAAGGGTAAAAATCAAATTTGAGTTGTAATAAAAAAAAGTGCGACTCACGCTGTAATACGAAGTCGTGATCCTCGATGTTTCTTCCAAGGGCCACTCTTCTTTCACCCACTCGCAGCTGCCTGTGCTTCTATTATCGGCCATTTTCAAAGTTTGTATGCATCCTTTTCGTGTTTCCCGTTCAAGGCCGGATTCGCATTCATTAGGATATCAGATCGAGCGCGCATAGCCAGAGAGATAGCGGCGTGGATAGACGCTGTACGAAAAGCAAATCTGCTAGATAATAGATTTTTGTAGGATAAAGTGCATGGACGAATTTGTCTGTAATGGCGATGACGAATATCATTCGGTAGAACGAAAATACATATTCGTCCATGCGTTACAGAAATTTGTCCAATTTCGACCAGCAATGTCATAAAATGCAGGACGAAGTAAATGTCGTAAGCAGGACGAATTAAATCTTCGTCGTACCTCAAGAGGCACGACGAGATTTTGTCTTACAGTGATGCTTGCCGTTACGCGACGATTTGACATTTTTCACACAGCAAGACTTATCACACTCCAATCGCATTTGTTAAAATTTTTGTGAGCTTAAGGCATGAAGTGAAGGGCCAAGTTTTCTTCTGAAATGGGTGCTGGAGGACTTGTTTAAGTATGTAGACGTGACATGGTAAACAGATTGAAGGTGTATCCCGTACAGGATCATAAAATTGTGCGTACGGGACTATTATCATTTTCACTCGTTACGACATGCACCTCGGACCAGCTTTTTTAGTCCTTGATATCATATTACCCCTTAAACAATTTGACAACCGTAATCATATAAGCTATTATATTGTCATTTTGTGTCCTGTTCTGAACAAAACTACTGATATATAAATTACTGAGGTGCTGTTGAACTTGAAATTAATGAGACTCAATAGATTGTGTTTTCAAAAAGATAAGAAAATTGGAGAAAGTGATCTGTGTTGGAAGAAAAGTATGTCGTAAATATACTTCAAATGTATTCAAATACCACTCAAATTAAAGCGTTTGATGGGTTCTATTGTGTGTAATACTAAATCTATCACTAGCACATATATTTTTTGAATTATTACAGATTTCATGATTTTGAGCCCGGGTAACATTTTTTGCGGAATTGCCCAGATGCTTATATATGTTTTTCCTTGTAACGTATTTAACTCTTAACGTGCCAGAGGATTTCAACCTCTATGGCATTTATGTGTATTATGTGTCGCAGATCTGCGACTTCGGCACGTTAAGAGTTAATAATGAATGTTACTGTATTTGATTGGGATCAATTAGTGTCACCGACGGGCACTCTAAACAATGACCATTATTGAAGGCCTAAGCAAAACAGTGATACGATATTATGAAGGTTTGCTGTATGATTTATTGTGCAGGCGATCACTAGAGGTACTGAATATGCTAAACTTTCCTTAGGCCTGCAATAATGGTCATTTTTGAAAATGTCCGTCCGTGACACTAACTGATCACATTCATTTGCATTCTTTGTGTGTTGATTTTTTTATGATGAATGAAATAATTTGAAAATTGTTTATTTAAATTGTTTTTGATCCATATTTGATTTGAAACAGACGTGCGATTGGTAAACGGAACCAGCAGTCACTCCGGATATGTCCAAGTCCTAGATGGCGCTAGGTCGACATGGTTGACAGTCTGCTTTAAGTCGGGTTGGGATATCTCTGACGTCATAGTGGTCTGTCGCCAGCTCGGTCACCCGGGCGCCAACCGAGTCTTCTCGCAGAGCGAGCCGCCACTGGGCATCAGGTATTTCGGAGAACAGTTTTCTTGTTCTGGAAGTAAGTACATATACATCAAAGGTGGACCTTCCATATGTTACTGTGGCAGCTTTGAGGTTTTCCGGCAAAAATGCATAAATTACTCCCGAGACTGATTTAAAAGCCTGCCCTTTCCCGGTTTTTGGCAAAAACTTGTCTGTACTGGTTTAGTCTAAGTTTTAGACAGTTCCTTTTTTTTGCCCTAAGTTAATCCTAAGGAAGTACAAAACTTAAACTAGGTATGAGTCTAGACACTTG
The DNA here is from genome assembly GCA_001188425.1 of Eucidaris tribuloides. Classification (NCBI taxonomy): domain Eukaryota; kingdom Metazoa; phylum Echinodermata; class Echinoidea; order Cidaroida; family Cidaridae; genus Eucidaris; species Eucidaris tribuloides. The sequence continues at coordinate 5,711 of JZLH01S0625748.1, read as the reverse complement.
GATCATGGACCTGTAGGTCCATGCTTGGATTAAACTAGGACTGGTTGGAATCATATTGTGAACCTGCAGATTGTAGATGCAATTTGCTAAAGTATGTATAATTGAATGAAAAACACAAAGAAAAAACCCCACTGAGCATGATTATTTTATTTAATGTATTTCAGGGTTTGTAAAAATAATTATATTTCAGACAAACCGAGTGCATCAGATGGAGCTGATTGAGTCTAACTTCAAATAAAGTGAGCATTTGATTACAAATATCGTCCTTGACCTTATATCAGGATACATACAGGTAATGACACATCAGTGAGGAAATTATTTGCATCTTGGTATCCAATAGGGAAGTTCAAGGCCATTCACAGCAAAGACGTGGGCTAAGTAAGTGGTATGTGCACGTGACATGATTGGCTCCAAGTTGGGGTCACGTGACATGACGGTCTAGATAGGGGAGCGTCAGAGTACAATCTTAGGAAGGCCGAAAATCATTCGGGGCGAAAATGTCCCAAAGACCTAAATTTCATGAATTACACTGGGGAAAAACACGATTTTCTGGATTTTCAACATGGGTGTGTGTGTGTGTGTGGGGGGGGGGGGGTCAGCCGCTCCCTTGCCAACCCCTGTGGAGCTGCTCTTGGGTCTAGGTGGTGATTGAAGGGCTATAGGGAGTTATTAATAGCAATTCCTAATTAGATAAAATTGTTTGCGGGCACTTCGGAGACAAATATTGTTGTGTCATAACCGCAGCGATTATCGGGAATACAAAAAATGACACAATAGCATACACAATTTTAAAAGTGCAAATGGTAGTTGTAAGAATACTCGTGCAGTTTTCAAATGTCTTGAATCTTAGATTTTATTAAGTGGTAACACAATATCATGTGAATAGTATAGTAGTAGTAGTAGTAGTAGTAGTAGTAGTAGTAGTAGTAGTAGTAGTAGTAGTAGTAGTAGCAGAAGCAGTATAGTAATAGCAGCAGCAGCAGCAGCAGCAGTAGTAGTAGTAGTAGTAGTAGTAGTAGTAGTAGTAGTAGTAG
>JZLH01S0625742.1:40276-50633 GCA_001188425.1 Eucidaris tribuloides | reverse complement strand
GCTAGAATTTATGAAAAAGATAAAAAAGGGTAAAGAATGATGAGTGGAACTGTCACTCTGGCAGTCTGTATGATTGATCTCTTGGTTTGCCTGGCCTGGGGGGTGTTTCATAAAGCTGTTCGTAAGTTACGAACAACTTTACGAATGACTGGTGATACTTTTTTGGGTGCTAATCAGTTTCTCATGCATTTACATGTAGCACAAGAAGGTATCACCAGTCGTGCGTAAATTCTTTCGTAACTTACGAACAGCTTTATGAAACACCCCCCTGGCCAAGTTAATTGAACTTCCATTTGACTTCACCAAGTGTGCATGATTTTAGAGTTTGTGTTTTGAAAGAGTAGGTCTGAGGACATGAAGCCATCACATTTTTTTTAATAAATGAAAATCTACGACTGGGGATTTTTATGGGTTATGCCCCCACCGACAAAGTCTTGAGGGGGCATTAAGCATTGCACCCGTCCGTCCGTCCGCAGGTCAAATGTCACAGCTCATTATATATGCCAATTGGTTTCCGCACGATAACTTTAAAAATATTTGACGGATTTTGAACATTTTTGGTGTGTAGGTAGATCATACTAAAATACAGGTCAAGTTCGAATTCAGAGTCCGCTGGTCAAAGGTCACAGCTTGTTATACATGCGTATTGTTTTCTGCACGATAACTTAAAAAATATTTGACGGATTTTGAAAGCGTTGGTGTGTATGTAGGACACACTAAAATACCAGTCAAATTAGAATTCGGAGTCCACTGGTCAAAGGTCAAAGGTCACAGCTCACTATATATGCAGATTGGTTTCCGCACGATAACTTAAAAAATATTGACGGATTTTGAAAATTTTTGGTGTGTAGATAGATCATACCAAAATACAGGTCAAGTTCGAATTCGAAGTCTGCAGGTCAAAGGTCACAGCTCATTATATATGCAAATTGGTTTCCGCACGATAACTTAAAAAACATTTGTCGGATTTTGAAAATTTTTGGTGTGTAGATAGATCATACCAAAATACAGGTCAAGTTTGAATTTGGAGTATGCAGGTCAAAGGTCACAGCTCACGCAAATTGGTTTCCACATGATAATGTCCTTATCAATAAAAAAAAATGCTTACTGACCGCATAAAGCGGGGGGCATCCATTCCCTATGGACAAACCAAAATTCTAGTTAGAGTATGTTTTAAAAAATTGCCTCAATCCTCCCCCCCCAAAAAAAAATAAATAAATAAATAAATAAAAGATATCATCTATTTGGCCATGCAAAGATGAGTTTTGGCTGCTAGGAATTTTCTTTTTTATAAAAAAAAATTGTTTACAATTTCATTTGCATGTGAACCGTAAACCCGTACGACTGGATAAAAATGAGAATCAAGACACTACTCACATTTTTTTATTTTGTGCAGCTATGTTTGGTAGACACTGCATGATAGTGGATCATGCAAAGGGCAGTAAGGGGGTTACTGTTCAATTTTAAAATAACACAATTAGACTTAACATAATTTTTGTAACTTCAATATTTGGTTCCAGTCATTTTTACAAGCATTTATTTTTTTACTGATGTATTATACATGTAGTTAAGTTTCATTAGACAATGATTATTTTAACCTTCTTTGTATTTTTTTCTCTCTAAAAAAGTATAAGGCTTGTGACATGTTGGAAGTCTCAAATGCCATGGATGGTTTGTGAGCAACATGACCTTGACAGCTGTGATCACCTTTGATTACACCCACCTACCTTCTGGCGGTTCTGTTCCTGTCATGCTACAGCTACTTCTACCGCTGTAACCATAATCATAACTATTTTGATGCCTGATGAGAAAACATGAATTACATTTACTACTTCTTATGCTTCCAAATTGTTTAATATGGATTTTTTACAAAGACTAAAAATCAAATGCATTCATTGTGTAGTGTTCGTCATCAGGACTATCTGCTGTCACTGCGACCGTCAGTTTGGCATTGCTTCTTTTTCACCTGTGGAAAAAAATATGAAAAGGTTAGGTAGGCCTATTCATTAATTATTGCAATGATCATGTACATTAAATGTACTTCAAAATCACTTAGGATCTGGATCAAGTTTGTTGACAACTTGAGCTCTTGAAAACAGCACTTTTCAAGTTCAAATAGTGCACTTTGTGTATGTAATTACATATATGTATGCATGCTAGATATAAAATGCTAATTATGTAAATTAATTCAAATTATGCAATAAATTGAAGTAGGCCTATTCATTAATTATTGCATTGATCATGTACATAACATTTATTTCAAAATCACTTCCAATCAAGTTTTTTTCACTACTAGATCTCTTGAAAACAGCAATTTTCAAGTCCAAATAAGTGCGCAAAAGTTACATTGTGTACGGGTAGTGCAATTATGCATGCAGTGATATAAATGCTAATTATGCAAATTAATTTAAATCTAGCAATGAATCCCTTGATGCCTACATGTGTTGTAAGCTGACTTCTGACTACTTTTGTGATATTTAGTTGATTTATACAGGTAAGATATCAGTTTTACCAAACTTATCCGTTCTTTCTCAATTCTGGGACAGGCTGGTGGAAAAAATGCGCATTTGCATCTCATTAATTATGTGCTAATTTGCATATGGGGTCTCAACGATAAAAAACCGTAGTCTTATCGCGGAGAGGAGGTCTCAAGCTTTAAAATGAATGGTCACTTGGAATACTTTTGAGCAAGAATTAAAAATCATCTGGCATCGCTACCCTAGGGTCTAGTGGTAGTGAATGGGACAAACGCATGTAAATCGCTAACACCAGCAACCCAGCTCGGTTCAGCAGACAATTTATAACACTACCTATGACACCAACTTCCGGAAGTGTGTCATAATTTCGGGGTCAACTCGCTAACACGGATCGATTTCAAGTTTCGGATTAACGCTCGTGTTATTGTTAAGATAACACTAACACAAACACTAATCCAAAACTTGAAATCATTCAATGCCGCGCTTGGCCATTTTTCACAGCGAATGCAGCGAAAGCTGGCGAGCAGCGACGTAAGAGGTGGATGAATATCACCTCGTCTCCGTCAGTGATGAGGTCCCCCATTCAACATGTACATAATCTCATCGCTAGATACATGGAAGAACCTGTACACGTTTGTGAGCGAAATAACAGCTACTTTTCGACCAAAAATCACCTGGAAATCGGGTTGTGAGTGACAAAATGTGAAAAATTCTTGCGACTTACAGTATTCTTCACGGAATAAAACTTGAAGTAACCCATGGGCATTCCGAAAAATCGATGTTTTTGATATTTTCAAGTCATTCTTAATTTTTTGGCGAGGTTGCCGTGGCTTCGACGGTCTTCGCTCATGGTGTGGTATGTGTGTGAAAGTGCACTTGCATTTTGGATTTTCAGGCAGATTCCACAATTTAGTTTCTATTATTCGCGCGTGCGGGGATTCCCGTTTGTGCGTAGGTCAATGGCGTTTGCATGTATAAATAACTGAGTCTTGCTAGACGTTACGTAGTATTTCTGAAATCCAATTTTAAAGGGCCTGTTTGATTTGATATTTGTTCAGATCAACCTTTCAGTTAAAAATCATTTATTTGCCATTCATGCATGTTCGAAATAAATAGATACATTTTTGCAATTGCCGTTAATCATTTGCTATGCCGACCTGCTGGTCGGTGCATTGACAGATGGCTACGGTTGTGGCGGCAGCAGCCCCCAGCGGCTAGCCGCCGGGCTGCCGACTGCCGACCGAGACGGGGAGCTGCCCTGCTGCAAGTCTTGCAGGAGGGCAGCGGCCGACCCCATCCGACACGGCTCCTGCCGGGTGAGTTACGGGTCACGGTCAGTGACTGTACTGTGTGTCTGCGAGTGTGCCTGCCATGACATGTGTTGTTTGTATTTGTGTGTGTGGTGTGTGTGTGTGTGTGGACGTGTGTATGCATAAGTGTGTGTGACCACACAATTATAAGTGTAATTTTGAAATGAAAAGAAAACTGCATCCTTTGTGATAAAAAAATAAAAGAATGATGTACATTGTCCATTTTATTTAATTGAGTTTATCAACAAACTGCAATTAATACAAACTGGCACATATTGAATTTTACAACATATTTGAATAATTATAAACGTATGGATAACACGTAATATTTCATCTGTTCAAAGTCTAAATAGAATAAGCAATCCAGCAAATTAACATGAAACAGTTCATTGGTTGAAACTTGACAATTTAAAATAAAACATCAAACATTCCACTGATTCAAATTTGAAGAAAAAAAACAGATATACATTTTATTAGTTGAAATATAAACATAAAATAAAATGTACACTATTATAAAGGAATATTAGATTGACAAATTAATTACATGTATGACAATGATTTACAAATGAACATTAAACATTCCACTAGACTGAAATAAGAAAAAGATCAAATACAAAACACTTCTGACTTGAAACATGGACAGAATATTTACACTTTATAATACAGATATTATGACATTTATGATTTACAATCTTCAAAAAATTCTAATATAAATTTCCTTTAATTTTATTTTCTAGTACATTCCTGAATGTGAGATGAAATGTTTTTCTCATTTCTTACCGACCAAAGTCCCAAACTTATTAGGAGTAATTAGTAATTGATAAGTAAATTGATTGTCCTCTATCAAAAAGAAACCCAAAAGACAAATCAGTTACATACAGTAAAAAGAAAAAGAAAAATATAAATATCATTTGATGAATTTGATAAGTTAATTACGCTTCCCAGTAGTCTCTCGTCAAAATAATCACGCATACGCGATGGAGGGAACTTGTCTTGATTCCAGATAACACCTTATTTTCCACTCGCTGGATGCAGCATGATTGGAAAGTATGGGTCGGCTACACCGCTAAAAGAAAACCAGTCATCCATCAACAGGAAGTTATCAAGTCTAGAAGCCAGACTAGCTGGTGGAAATCGAAACGGGAGAGATTATTGCAAAGAACAATGTTAAATTTGTTAATTGTGACAAACTGTGTAAAAAATGAGTTTGTATCATCATAATATACCCGTCAGGAATCATCACACATCTCACGCACAAAAAATGTTGCAATTCTAACAGTGGACTTTTTTGTTACGCAGCAGCCGCAGTGCTGCTGTGGCTCGCATGCACTAGTACTGACGGCCGCGGTGCATGCCGTGCCCCCGGCCCAGCCGGCTGGCTCAGGCCGCGTGCATGGGTCAACGACAGTGTGCCTCGCGTAATGCATTGCTGCCGCAGAGCGAACTCGACTCGCACAGCCGGGCTGGCGGACATCAAAGGCCGCGCGCCCATAATCACGATAACATAATTAATTAACGATAATTAATGATAAATATCGGGTGACAGCACACATGCACAAAAAATCGGCCAATCATGGTGACAGTTTGAGCATTAATTTCTAACATTTCTCAAATGCGATCACAATTTAGTTGCTGGAATATTGCCTTTGGAATATTTATCTAGTTATTTTCATGTGTAATAAGAAATTAAAAGGGATTTATGTTTTTGTGAATGTACCTACCATAGACAGTCCGACGTCGCCATGTATCAAACTGAAGAATTGGCTGTGAAATATGTAGATCTACACTGCCCGTACATTTCGCGTGCGGGCTGGCGCAGTGGAATGGGGCAAATTGTCCAAAATAATTGTCTGGTAGAGTAGACTACTTGGATTATATTCATATGAATTGTATGTATTGTACATTTATTAAGCGTAATACGAAACTAAATATTACTAGCGCCATGTTCGTAATGACAAATGTAAAATGTCCTTTTAAAAATTTGAGAAGTCTTTATTTGCTGCAAAGTTGACTTACGATGCATTCACCGTGACGTCCGCGAAATCTTGATGGACAATCTTCATCAAGTTTATGAGACTTTGCTTCGTTGAGAGTGCACGTACTCGTGGCCGCTAGTTCAAGCCTCGGCTCAATATTCTGCCGTGCACTGTGTGGATGGCTGGCGAGGGTGTCCTGCATTGTAATGAGGGACGTTCCCACGATTGCCGAGCTATGGGGTAGTACAGCATCTTTTGCCATAGTGTCTAAATGTTTTCTCTTTGATTACTAACTTATAGTATATAAATCATCTTTATTGATCAACAAGTGACGGAAAACAGTTACAAGTGACAAACATAAAAGATGTGTATACCGTAATTGAACCCAGGACCATGACAGAAGTTGAAAGATAAATAAAATATCACTTCAAATGCTGTCATTGGCAGGGTAAAAGAGAATAATAAAACAGAAATAGGTAGATTTATTGAGGAAGTTATGTAAGAAACATACAACCGGAAATAGAATTTACAGAACAACACGACATATATAAAAACACATGATACAAAAGCAACGTAAATGATATATGTTGCCGCCCCTCATTCTCCCCTCCTCCCCCTCCCTCCCTGCCCCTTCCACACACACAAAACATCATGCAGTAAAGCAAAAACGTTCCGTATTCATTCCAGTTGGGTTCATTTTCTGGTATGTCGTAAGATAGCATATGCATGTAACTAAAGCTAGTTTACTAAGGGTCATTGTACACCCTTCTCTTGTCGTTGTCTCACGGCCAACATGTTTCTCATTCATGAATCTTTCCTGTTTTCTACATTGATATGGCCCCCTTAGAACCCACCTCAAAGCACACACAGCTGACACTTGAAACACCTGCTTTGTTTCACATCTTAACGAGTCAGCATATTTTTCTGTTTTAAGCAGTGACTTTTTGATATGTTTGGCTCAAACGGCACGGTTAGCTGTCAAATTATAAATTTCTTTTCTTTTGTAATCGATTATAACCATGTCAGGCAGCGGTCGGTACGTTGGGGAAGACATGTTGAAGTGCGTATTGTTCGCAGCATTGTGCCCAGGGAGATCAATGTTTTGACAATATTTGACAGATTTTAGTGAAATTTAGTATAAAGGTACATGATATCAAACTACATGTAGATCTACAGCTAAGTTAGATTTCTGAGTAGTATACAAGGTTATAGCTCATTAAATTTGTGAAAATATACATGTATGTATCTGAAAATGTGGTTTCTGTTCCATAACTATTAACTTTTGTAATGTGAGACTGAAGATATAGCCTAAGTTTGAGCTTCATTAAATATTCATACATGTATGCAGGCCATCTGTACCAAGCAATTGGAGGCTATGTTTTGCTTTGTCCGTTTTATTATTACTTTGTATGTACTATTTGTTGCAGGTAATCAACAGTTTCATCTGTTCTAACGCAAAATGTGGCGATTACGGCCTGCGCTTCATCAGAGAACAGTATGGAGATCGTATCAAAAATTGCATAAGGTACAGTATGTCAGATTATAAAGATGCTGTCTGAAGATGCTGTAATTATAGCACATAAAAGCAACAGCTACACAAAGAATGTCCCTTGCTGATCTTGCAGCCATATAGTTTCTTTTTTTTTTGTCTTATTCATAATACCCATGGTATTGAAATCTTGAGTGTTTGTATTTATGAGACAGACAGAATACTGTACTAAAAACCCAAGTCAGTGTATAGTGTTGGACCTGTTGGTAAATGGTAAAAATGAAATTCGTTGCTATTATAGGTTTTAGAATAATGCTCTGAAAATTGCTCCTCCTTAAACTCTTCCATTATTGAGAACTTACTGAAAATATGAAAGTTGGGGGGGGGGGGGAGGGGGTGGAATCAACCTGAGTAGTCTTGGATTTTTGACTTTTTAAAGCATTCATTCATTATTTTAAAATACAATTTTTTTTCAGGGCTTCATTTTTAGATCTTATCAAAGTTACTTAGAGCATGAAGGAACTACGTAGCTGACATTTTTTTATGACAGTGATTTTCCGTTTCATAAAATGGTCTTTTCTGTTTCTGAAAACCTGCAACTCCGTTTCAACTTTATCTTAAAATGGAAATTCCGTTTTGTCACAGTAAATGTACACAGCAAAAACATAAATTCCATTTTGTAAAGATGAATTCCATGAATTTTCACGTGAAAAGTAAAGAACCAAACCAGATTTTCCATTTCAGTTTACCGGTAAATGGAAAATCACTGTCCCTAATTGTGGTCTTTGTTAACTTATGTCTTTAAAGATGTAAATCCATCACTGGTAGTTTGTTGTGTTTGTTTACTCAGATCGGCCTTACAGCCGTGACCTGTACGTGTGGCATACACCGAGAGCCCCTTCACCCTGAATGGAGAAAGCTAGCCCAGAAACAGCTGAAAGGGGCTGACCCGGAGGAGAAGTTGACATGGCATACACCAGAGGTAGAACAACAATAATTGATTTAAAGTTTGGTGTTGGTGTTAGTGTTAGTTGACATCAAGAGCCATTAAACCGAGCACAGAAACTGTGACTTGGATTAAGGAGTAACAACCACTATCAATTCTGCAATCAATAGCTTAACATGAGTGTTAACATGAGCTTGACATCACACCCCTTGTTCAATGAGCATCTAAAGTGAGAAAAAACTGAAGAAATGTAATTTCTTTATGAAATTTAAGCAATGGTACAACAAATTTAACTCTGTGGGGAAGGCATGAGTACTTCTCTTTTAATATCATATATTTGACTGATTTTATATGTTTTAGTTCTGTCACAATCTAAAATCTTACAGTAATGATGTCAGTGACGTCTTGCTACTCACTGCATGCCATTGTGTTGCCATACACATTGCAACTGCAAGATCCAGTGGGTGAGCGGAGCTAAAAATAACACTAACACTAACAACAAATTTGAAATAATGATTTCCTTAATCCCTATGGGCTAGTGTTAATGAGTGGGACAAATGCATGTAAGTGGCCAAAACCAGCAACCCAGCTCAATCCAGCAGACGATTTTCATCACCATCCACAACAACAATTTCCGAAAGTGCGTCATGAATCTGTGTTTGTGTAAGTGTTAAGATACCACTGAGCACAAAATATGTATGATTTACAGTACTGCAATATTTTCCAGTTCTGCAGATAAAAGTTGTATGTGATTGAAAAAAAAAACCCCAAGTGTTTGTCTTTTCCAGCATTAAAGGCATTGGTTAACATTGTGGAACCCCACTTAAAAAGCTTGTGAAACTTTGATATTTGACCTATATAATAGTGTTTGAATAGACAAATAAACACAGTAGAACACAAATCTGTATAGTTATTCTGTCACTTGCAATACAGATAAATTTTGGCACATAAATTAATGTCCTGGGGACAATTCTAAAACAGCAGTCTATGTGGGTAAAACTGGAATTATGTCTCATTGATTTTTCACTTTTTAAAAGCACTTCATGGTCATTTTGAACTGCAAATTTGTCAGAAGATCACGTTTAGACCCTATCAGAGATACTGGTAGCATGGAGCATCATCTGTCTCAGACTTTTTAAACAGGTAACATTGTTCCAATGCGGCCCTCTGTTTTTTGGTCTAGTGTATTTGTTGCAGCATTCATCAATGATCTGTTTTTTGTCCTCCTACAGGGTATCACATTGAAGCCATTATACACCCAGCAAGACACAGCCAAACATCCTGAGGAACTACCAGGCCAGTACCCCTACACCCGAGGCCCCTACCCCACCATGTATACACAGCGACCTTGGACAATTAGGCAGGTAAATTCTTGAAACTGTGGTGTCAATCTTCAATTCTCAACCATTGAGGACTAAGTACTAGATCTATATCTTTGGCTGGAGTCTATGGAGAAAGCATGTGATATCGAGATCAGATCATCTTCACTGATTTAATGTGTAACTAGGACATTCTGGTAGCATAAATTCCACCTCTTGAATAAGTGAATAAGTGCCAATAATTTAAACAGTATGACAGGAACACAATTTGTTCTTTCAGTTTTGTGTTACAGAGGGACATCCCTCTCTAAATCACTCATACAACTGGTAGGTTTACATTGGATATTTCTCTACAAATTTCAGATTTTGTTCCCTATTTGTGTATAAAATGTGAAAAGACACATTTTCTGTACATGAATTTGAGGATGTATCTGTTGGCTCAAAATATATTACTTCACAGATTTCATTCTAACTTCAGAAAACTTAAATATTAAAGTTAAAATTACATTGATAGAAATGGTATACATTAATCTACAACTTTTCTGCACAATACTTTTCTCTAACATGCAGGCATAAAAAGTTATAGCTGTTTGAAGTTGACACTACTCTCCAAATGTTGCATTGTTTTAAATGCTTGACATGTTTAAGCCCAAGTTTAGTTTTGGGGATTTTTTTTTATGCCTCCGCCCCGTAAGGGAGCCGGAGGCATTATGTTTTCGGGTTGTCCGTCCGTACGTCCGTGCATCCGTACGTCCGTGCCTCCATACATCTGTACGTCCGTACGTCCACACTTTCTTGTGAACAAGATTACTGAAGTACCGCTAGAGGGATTTTAATGAT
>JZLH01S0625742.1:6218-23944 GCA_001188425.1 Eucidaris tribuloides | reverse complement strand
TCTCTCTCTCTCTCTCTCTCTCTCTCTCTCTCTCTCTCTCTCTCTCTCTCTCTCCTCTCCTCCTCCTCCTCCTCCTCCTCCTCCTCCTCCTCTGTCTTCTTCGTCGTCTTCTACTTCTACTTCTACTTCTACTTCGGTCAGTCATGAAAAGAACGTACATGTAAAAAAATAACACATGATAAAACAATACAAAACATGTACATGTGATACATGTATTATATAAGAATGACAGAAAAGTTACAAGTGGGCCAGGACTCAAAAAAGTAAAATTCTGTACTCTTGTCCATGGGCATGTGAGCCCTTACAAGTAACAAAGCATACAAAAGAATAATAAACATACATTCATATGTATCGTCTAATTTGGAGGGATGTTCCCCAATTCCCTAACATGCAATAAATATTCTCTCTTTGTTGTGATACAAATGCAATGTTATCCTATCCAAAATGTGGTATTATTCTGAACTTTCAGCAAATTTATTTATATTTATTACTCAGATAGGATGGAAGCTCTGATGTATGGCATTTGAGGAATGTTGTCCATTCTTTCACACTTTCCATAACATTTTGTTTTGTTTCTTCCAGACTCCTGATGAGGTAGCCCAGCAGGCCATCGATGCTGATGTGCATGTTGTTGGTGTCAGTACGTTGGCAGCGGGCCACAAGACTCTGGTCCCGGAACTCATTGCGGCCTTGAAGAACATGGGCAGGGGGTACGTCACTCTCCAGTACCAGTGTTTTATTTGAGACCAAAGGGTCCGAGACCCAGGCCGCCCCAAAGCACAACCTTTCCATAGGGTTTGTACAGGTGACTCAGATCGAGACCGAGACTGCCCTAAACCACAAACTTTCCATAGGGTTTGTACAGGTGACTCGGACCGAGACCAAGACTGCCCTAAAACACAACCTATCCATAGGGTTTGTACAGATGACTTGGACCGAGACCAAGATCGAGACTGCCCCAAAACACAGCCTCTCCATAGAGTTTGTGCAGGAGACTCAGACCGAGACCAAGACTGCCCTAAAACACAACCTTTCCATAGGGATTGTACAGGTGACTCCGACAGAGACCAAGACCGAGGCCACCAGAATTTGGCCTCGAGGCCGCTCTCGGGTACAACATTGTCCAGTCCCGTATTGGTGGTGGATTGTGATGAACAGAATTTAGGAGATGCCAATGAACTCTTAACCCATTGGAGACAAGTAAGAGTTCAATCGTGTTGAGGTTTATGGAAAATGTGTGTTATAGTGAAATCAAATTGTCTCCAACAGGTTAACGTGTCACTGGCATGGTTTTGCATCACAAATTGTATCCCTGAAACAAGTGTCAGTAATATAAACAGTATGACAGTAACAAAAACTTAATTTTATCATAAATTTTTATTTTGTGGGTTAGCAACAAAGCAATTGACCTAGCTCTTTGCAAAATCATCTTAGCTCTTGTATACCTGAGAAACAACAAGTGTAAATTTTGAGTTTACATGAATACTTAAAATTGGGAAAATTCATGTATAAAGTCAATGGAGAGATGTTGTGGTATGACATTACAAACTTAAACACTAGTGTTGTATACAAAGGGAGACATGCAGATTTATTCAAATCAAAAATTAAAAAATTGTATCTCTTGAATGGCCTGATCAAATTTGTTTCATCTTTCATTGTGGGATTGATAATTATAATAATAATAATAATACATACATACTACATACATACATGCATACATACATACATACATGCATACATACATACATACATACATACATACATACATACATACATACATACATACATACATACATACATACATACATATTGCGAATTATTCAAATGCACACTACAATTATTCATAACAAAACAAAATATGTAAAATGTTTTTTATTCACTGAATGCACAATAATGTTTGGGGATATTCTCTTTTTCTCTTTTAACCCATTGATATCTTGTTTCTAGTCTTCAACAGGTAAATGTTGTAAATACACCTTAAAACATATGCATCATGTGCCTACTAATGCTAAAGTATTGTATGTCTTCTTTATCCCAGGGACATCGGAGTAATAGTGGGAGGAGTTATCCCACCTCAGGACTATGACTTTTTGTTTGAACAAGGAGTCAAGAGCATCTTTGGTCCAGGTAGGTGGAATTCAATGTGTCATGGTATTCGTTAACCCCTGCAATGCCAGTGATGTAGTTGGAGGTGCTTGAGACTTGTCAAATCTACAGTGTGTCTGAAAACAAAATATGCAAATAGAAGTTCCCTCTTTGGCAATGAAATAATGCTGTGACATGATGCTTACATTAACAGCATGATGCATTATTAATAATAATAATAATCGTTGGTTAGGGTGGGATAGGTGTGTTAGCTCTGGTCCCTTGAGGGGGAGAGGATCGTTAGTGCTGTGCAAACTCTATGGCACTGGCGCCCTTCTCCCCCTCGGGGGCTTGGAGTTGGCACTCTTCCCTTGTCTGCTGGCGATAATTTTAATGCATTTTGTTATATATACTATTTTTTAGTTTTATATGCTTTGTTACCAGTGAGGGCTCACATGTCCACGGGCAATAGTAATGAACTTTACTTTTGTGAGCCCTGGCCCACTGGTAACATCGCTATTCTTCTTATCATATCTATCTATCTATGTTTTATGTTACTTATTTTCTCACTTTGTATTTTGCTATGATGAATCTATTATGTGTTGTGCTATATTATGTTTTTATGATTGGCCGAATAAATAATAATAATAATAATAATAATAATAATAATAATAATCAGTGGCATAGTCTTAGTTTACAATTGCCATTTGTTCTGTTCAATTTCTTTGTTTTAATCTCGATATATGTTTTCAACAAGGAAAGGATGAAACCACAATTGTGCCACTTTTACTCGGGAAGAGGGCCTGATACTATCATTGACTGTAGTAAAAGTGGCAGAATTGTGATTTTACCCATACCTTGAGATTTAAACAAGCAAACTGAACAAAACAAACGGCATTTGAAAGCTACATGTAAGACTGTGCCCATGACATTGATGTAAGCATCATGTCACACAAGTATTTTCTAATTGCCAGAGAGGGCACTTTTCACTTGTACAACTTTTTGACACATGTTGTATGATCATTCTGATTGATTATCCTCGGACGTGAATCTTTGATTGGTAAAGTAATGTACATTGTACAGTAAACTTCACCCAAGTTCGATCTCCGGTGACTCCACAAATCACTTCAACTTAGCAAAATGTAAGTTACAGTTTTGTACAAATTTTTATGTTGGAGATGAAGTTATAGGGAAATGGAGGCTAAAAGTACCATGTTTTGCTAATGCAGGGGGAAATATGAAGCTGGAGAGAAAAATGGGAAATTTTATGACATCTTTTCTGTCAAGCTGACAAGTAGAGATCAAAAGGTTAATCCGTGAAGACCATAAAAAATTACAATTGTTTCCAATTTGACTAAGACAAATGATTGAGAAACTTTAAAATTATGTCCAAATTAAGCAGAATTTTGAGTGAGAAATTCAATTTACAAGAAAAATTTCCTATTAAAATAACAGAGCAAATTTGAAATTATCAAATATATTTGAGATAATTGATAATTCGACTAGTGCGAGGTCAACTTATGTAAAGTCAACTTATGCAAAGTCAACTTGTGTTAAGTCAACTTATGCAATGTCTTGTACACATCAACTGATATTGTTTATTGCTTCTCAAATGTCTTACCCAGGTACAAGGATTCCGGTCGCTGCTGTGAAAGTTATTGACGACATCCAGGAGGAACTTGGAAAGAGAATGCACGGCACGGTCTAAGCTGGTCTGATCCGGTTTACCCGCCGCCACTGATGGACACTAAATTATTGCTGAACTGTAATGTGATCTTGACTCATTGTGTCCTTATCATCATCTTCTTTATCAATTGCATCACCTTTATCGTTGTTGGTAGCATCATCGCAATAATCATCATTGTCATCATCATCGCCATCATTATCATCACCATCATCATCGCCATCATCATCATCACCATCATCATCATCACCACCATAATAATAATGATGATGATGATGATAATATGGCTACTTGTGTAGCGCAGCAGGTCCATCAAGAAGACACTCATGGCGTGTCATCATTATCATTGTTACTATCATCATCACCACCATCATCATTACCATTATCATCATCATCATCATCGTCATCATCATCATCATTACCATCATTACCATCATCATCATCATTACCATCATCATCATCATCACCATTGTCAATGTTACCATCATGACAAATTGCTGTAATTGGTTCATCCACTTCACTCTATAAACTCTTAATATTTATAACTAAATCACATATTTATAAACGTGACCCTGTGAGGTTTACAGAAAGATTTGATGGTTTTGCACAATTTCATTCTATACTCTGTGTATATAATTATGGAGGTAGCTACTCGCAGAATGTATAAGAGATCAAATGGTTGGTCCATTAAAAAAAAATAAGAACAAGCAGTTGATCTTATTATAGTCTGCAGGTATGTACCTCCAGAGAATGCAGAAAAAGGGTGTGTCAAATCATTGCCTCTGAAAAGGTTTAGACATTCATTGTAATGTACATATGTGTAAATAAAATGTGTGAGAGAGAGAGAGAGAGATGATGAAGATTTATAACAAATGATACAAGATTTTTTTGATCTCTCACTCTCTTAATCTTTTTCTTCCTCTGCTTATATAAAGTGTGTCTTATTGAATTTGCTTTCTTACTGAAAAGTTCAATATTCATCAGAAATGTTGTATAGAAGTATGTACAGCTGAAGAAAAAAAAATGTTTGTACAAATACAACAAAATTAATATGAAAGGACATAAATGGTTGTGTGAAAAATTCCATGAGGAACAGAAGTGTTACAAGGTCTTAATACTTCTATTTTGGGAACATAGAACAAAACTTGTGTAGTGAGGTAGATATATAAAGTTATTAAAAATAATATAATAAAGTTATTCAAAATAATATAAACAATTATTTGTTATAATTTTGATGTTATGAATATCATTTCAATTTTCAAATGTATGGCTTCCAAAACAGGTGGAAAAGGTGATCATTATTTTTTTTATTACCCTGGCTTTGGTTTTATTTTCATTCTTAACTGAAAAACTCACCACTTTCTGTTAATGATATCAGTGGTAGGAATTGTTTGGAGGCTCTTAAGTTATTCTGTACATGAGAAACATTTTTTGTGTGTGTTAATTATGTGACATCTTGAACAGTCACTAACCATTTCTCTGTGGACTGTTGAAGTAGTGAAAAATCTGTGTCTATGGAGAGTTAAAGTACGACATCACAGCATCTTAAGCAAAATTGCTATCTTCGGAGGGTGCCATACAGATTTATTCAAATTAGTGAAAATCATATTTCTTGAATGACTGATATATCAAATATTGCTAGAACTTTGATTACTGGATTTCTACAAATGTTCTGGATTCAATATAATCCACATGAATGTCTGAGGAAAATTATCTTTTAAATGTTACCTACCATTATATGTCTGCCTTAATTCAGAAAACATGTTCAGTACAGGTGTGGTCAAAGTATCAAATCCCAGGGGGGCCAGTCAAATATAATGCTGTACACCTAATATAATTGCTGTCACATGCGGCGAAATAATTCAGACACCCCTAAAAGTTTTTTCTCTGTGTGAAATAACCCGTAAACAAGTTTTTCGCGGGTGCTTCATTTTACAATTTTGGCCCCTAAACAAGTTTTGAGAATATTCACCCTAGAAAAGTTTTGCTATTTGCTAACAATAAGCGTATGAAAATTGGGGAAACATACCAATCACGTTTGGCCGTTAGTCTTAAAAATAAGTTGAAGAAAGAAACGTACCTATATAGTTGTACAGTCTTTCAAACACTTTTGTGGAAAATCTGTGTTTTGATACTTAACGGTGCACGCCCGGCCGGTGTAAAATGAAAAACACCCTTAAAAGCGTTTCTTTTTATGTCAAGGCATGTGTACACATAAATTTTGACTGCCCCCGGTTAAAATTCCCTCGTTGTTTGTGGAAAATGATTGTCTACCAATGGTATAATGTCCATTAGAATGACAGTCAGCTAGACTAGGTTCATATACTCTTTCAGTGAATTGTTAAAATAATATGTAATGGATTCAGTGGTTTATATTCTTTGTGGAGCTGAAACTCCTCCTTTGTTAAAAACAACAAATACCTTTGAAAGATAAAGTATTTCAAGTTTGTATCAATTATAATGAGGATCTTTGATTTTCAAATATTTTCAGATTTCTATCAAGGCTATAGTAATGCAGACAAAACAAGATGTTACAGTGTAAAATAAAGAGAACTCATTCTTGCATTCCTGTAAACATTGAATTGACTTAAAAATTCTTTGGGCTATGTCTGCAGCAATTTGATAGTTATTCGGCATTGGACATGTAGTTTGTATGGGTAAACTAAAGTAGATTAAGTTTTCGCCGTAAATTACAACTTCAGTGCATGTGCTTTTGTACATATTATTTATGTAGATGCCCAAATATGAGATTTATTGAACGAGATTACGACGAGTTCGATAGCTAATTCGCGTGTTTAGTGGTTACCCAGTTAACTTTATATGATACGCTGACCATTTCACCAATTTGCATTAACTCTGCTTTATGAAAGAAGTAAATAAATTTGACATGAGATACTGTGTGTCTTAAATTCATGTTATAATGTCATGTAGTTGTAGATATATGTAACTTACATGTAGTGATCAAAAACATTACTTGTATTGAAAAATTATTGAGCTTTGTGCACAGAGAGAGCAATAATTTGTAAAAAATTTAAAAATGTAAAAAAATCAGAGTATAAGATGGCTAGTATTTCATTTGGTTACTATGTTGTGTTATTGTAATTTCAGGTCACAAAGAGTTGTCCTCGAAGAAATTATTGTGCAGTGAAATGCCCTCTTTGGCGTGAGAAATATTGTGACATGATCTAAATGCCGTCAAAACAAATCTAGCTTTCTAATACCTTAGTTGGTTAAGTTGTTGTCTTATATTTGAGTATGTTATTAAATAGAAAGGGAAAAATCACAATTGTTGCCACTTTTAGATCATTGTAAAAGTGACACAATTGTATCCACATTTTGTTCTTACCACATATCTCGAATTGAACAAGACAAACGAAAAATGGATTTGAAAGCTAAGATTTCCTTGAGTGATGTAAGCATATGTCAATGGTATTCCTATGCAGAGAGGCGGTTTTTACTTGCACATATTTATACGCCGGCTGGACGTATTATGGTTCAACTCTCTGTCCGTCTGTCTGTATGCCGTTGCGTCTGTCGTAGGTCCGCACGCCCGTCGTCTGTCCCGTCCGTTAATTTTCATTGTAAACCATAACTTCAGTATTAACTTAGCCAAGCTCATATAATTTGGTGTTATGATATAGCATTGTCAGGAAGCCTATTGATTTTGAGGTCGAAAGCAAAGGTAAGGTCGAGTTGATTGTTTCATGTACCTTGTGAACGTTAAGCGGTAACTTCAATTTATACTTCTCCAGTCATATTATTTGTTGTATGATCTAGATGATCGCAGGAAGCTATTGATTTCGAGTCAAAGGTCAAGAGGTGAAAGTCGTGATGTTTTCATATTCCTTGTTAATCTGTACGCGATAAACTTCAGTTTAAATTAACGCAGCATATAATTTGTGTGTATGATACTAGCATGGATCCAGAAGCTATTGATTTTGAGGTCGAGTCAAAGTGGTCAAGGTCACTAATGACCGTATTTCATTCCTTACAGAGAGGGTATAGTGCTCGTCAGGAACTGCTTGTTGTGAGACATGCTGCGCACGTCTTGCAAAAAATTGTGCAACTGATATGCTCATTTTTGCGATGAGAATAATACTTTGTGCATGATGCTATCAATGTCAACATAGTTTCTAGCTTCCAAATCATTAGTATTGGTTAATGTGCTTGTTTATCTTGAGATATGTAATTTAAAGAAGAAAGGGTAAATCACATGGTGGCCACTTTTACACAATTCCCGCCCTTTGGGGTTAGAAGTGACAGCAATTGTAATTCATCCTTTGTTTGTTTACCACATATTCGAAACCGGGTAGCGGTTTGGCAACGGGGAGGGAGCCTCTTGGGGAGTTGGAATAAAGGACATGGGAGGTGCACATCTTAAGAGGTGAATAAAGTAGAGTAAATTCAGGGTTGAAGCAGAATAGTGTAAATTTGTTTTGGTTGCCATGGGAGGAACTCATATGGTGGGGGGTGGGGGGTCACTTGCTACCCAGTGCACCCCCCCCCCACTTACGCCCGTTCGAAATTGAAAAACAAACTGAAGAACAAATTGAATGTGAAAGCAAGATTTACTTTGACGTTGAATGTATGATCATGTAAAGGGTATTTCTAGTTGCCAGAGGGGCGGTTTTATCTTGCACATTTTAGCTCATCCGGCGAAGGGCCCGATGAGCTTTATGCGCCATGGTCGGGCGTCCGGCTACCGTCGTCTTTCCGTCGTCGTGGTCCTCCGTTCCCGTCGTCCGTACTTCCGTGTCCGTCCGTCGCCGTCGCGTCCGTTCCGTCCACAGTTTTGAATCTTCTCTTTTCGTCATTTTCTCAAGCATTTTGATTCTATTTTTATATGAAGGGTAGGTGGATTAAAACTTCTAACAGAATCGTGAAATTATTTAGTATTTTTATTAGTTTATGTGCAAATTTTTCGGAAATCTACAAAATCTTCTTTTCTTCATTTCTCAACGATTTTAAATTTTGTTTGCTTTATTTGTACGGTGAGTTATGGCCATAAACTTGTAACAGAATTTTGATAATTATACTCCATTGATTATTATGGTAATTTATGCAAATTTATCCCAAAATAAAAATTGCTTCTTTTCGAATTTCTTGACCGATTTTATCTGGTTTATGTGTTTGATCTGAATAGGGTAGGTGGGGGCTTTCAAGACTTCTGAACAAAATTTTGAAATTAATCAATTATGCCAATTAAATAATCAATATGCAATGTTATGCAAATTTTGAGAATCACAAAAATTGCTGTTCTCCTTCATTTCTCAACATTTAATTGGATTACTGTTATTGTAGGGCTTGAGTTTGCACTTAACTTCTACAACAGAATTTGAAATTATACCCATTAAGTGTAATTATGGTATTTATGAAAATCAATTTCCAAAAATATTAAAAATTGCTTCTTCTCCTCATTTTTGACAGTTTTCATTTGTTTGTTGATCTGATAGGGGCTAGGTGGGGCTTCAAAGACTCTAACAAAATGTGAAATTATCATATGGAATTTAAATAATCCAATTAGCAACTTTATGCAAATTTAATTCAAAATCCAAATAAATTTTTTAAAAATGGTTCTTCTCATTCATTTCTTCACCTTTGATTTAGTTTCTTTATCTGGTGAGTAAGCTGTGTACACTAACTTCTATCCAGTAATTTTCAACTTTCTCATATTATTATGGTAATTTATGATGCAAATTTTATTCCAAAAATAACAGAAATTTTATTTTTCAGTTCTGTTTATTCATATCAAGTACTTACAATTTGGTTGGACACTTCAAATGTGCTTTTTCGATACAAAATAGTATGGAGCCCGGAAGGGATACGAATGCGATATATATAATTATGTGTTATTATTATTTTTTTTTATTTATTTTATTTTTTTTCATGTCCTTCCAGGGGCTGAATAATATTTTTTCACTCTGAATTTTTATATTCTGGTTCTTCGGCATCAAATTTAATCTTTTCGACAGTATAAAATTGTATCCAATAAAAAGTTTGAGTTTGATTTGGCGAGATGCCGGATTAGCTATCGTCTTGACGTTTTTCTATTAGCTCATCCGGCCCGAAGGCTGCGATGAGTTTTCATGGCGTGGCGTCCGGCGTCCGTCGCGTACGTTTTGAAAATTTTCTTCTTCGTCATTTTCTCAACTCGATTTGATTCTGATTGTTTCAAATTTGATAGGGCTAGGTGGGGATTTAAAATTTCTACACAGATCGGAAATTCATTATATATTATAATTTTGCAAATTTACTTCGAAATCTAAAAACATGCTTTTCCTCATTTTCAAACCGATTTTGATTTTGATTGATTTATTTGTAGGCTGAGTTATGCCATTAACTCTACTACAGAATTTTGAAATAATCTCCATTAATATTATGTAATTTATGCAAATATTGTACCAAAACACAAATTGTTCTTTCTCAATTTTTGACGATTTCATTCTTTTGTTGATCTGATAGGGATGGTGGGGGTCAAGACTTTCTATCACAAAATTCTGAAATTATTAATTATGCCAAATTTAAAATGTAATCAATTATCAAATTTTATGCAATTTTTGAAATCACAAAAAATGATTCTCTCCTTCATTCTCACAGATTTGATTGTGTTGCTTTATTTATATGATGGGTAGGTGGGGGCTTCAATTATACACAAAATTTAATTCCATTATTATGCTAAATTTATGCAATTCAAAAATCAGAATAAAATCACAAAAGCAATCATATATATTCATGTAGTTGTGTTCATTGTTTTTTGTTTATTATTTATTTTTATAGCTCACGAGCAAAGGCTCAAGTGAGCTATTGCGATTGGCTTTTGCGTAGTCGCGGCGTCGTCGCGTGTGCGTCGTTCGTTGTGCGTCGTTTCGTCGTAACTTTTACATTTGCAGCTCTTCTCCTTCAAAATGCAGGCTTGGATTTGGCCAAATTGGCAGGAATGATCCTTAGGGGGTGGGGATTCAGGGTCATCAAATGGTCACTGGCCCTCTGGGGCCAGGGGCAGGGCCTAAAGGGCCAAAAGTAGTACACGGTAGTTTTCAAACATCTTCTTCTCTATCGAAATGATTAAGGTAGCCACTTTGTGTGTAGATACCGTCTATATGATGCTAAATTGGAATGTTCTCATGACAATGCCTTCAGGGTGTCCCCGTTTGTCCCTAAAGGGGGCAAAGATTGGGATGGGGCCTATGGAATAGTCACCTCAAATCAAGATTGTAGACAAATACTTGTGGGCATATGATTCTTAGGGGGAAGGATAGGGGGTATGAATGGTAATACTAGGCCCTCCTGGGGCCTCAGGGCAGGGGCCATAATGCCAACGAGTAACTTTCTCACCACACAGCCATTTGAGTCAATTGGTGGAGATGCGTGAAGGACTCAATTTTTGGGGTCCAAATACATTGAGGTCAAAGTCAAAGAAGTTAATGTTTTTTTTGGTGTTTTGAATTTGTGACTAATTGGATGTAAATGCTACATGTATATGGATTGCAATGTAATATTGGGGTCAGGGTCAAATAAGGTGGTCAAGGTCAATTTAAGATACTATGCTGCCTATGTTTTTATAAAACTGGATGTCAGAATTTAATTAAACTGGCAAGAATCAATATAGTGGTATGGCAGTGTGGATGCAAATTTTCCAACTGTGTATTTTGGATACGTGTGTAGATAACGGCTCCAAGGGCCTAAACAATACATATGTGATGTTTTCTATGGCACCATATGTAGAGTTTTGCAGACTTCAGGTGCGCGCGATGCCCTGGGCTCTTGTTTTTTTTTCATAGTCTTCGGGATAAACTATATTTTCTCACATTTTTTATATTATAGTTCTTCGGGAAACAAATTTAATTTTTTGACCAGTAGTGAAATGACACATGAATTTTGATATATGATATTTGCGATATGCGGTGAGCGCTAACTATGACGTTTTATAGTGAGACATCTGCAGCACGTCTCAAAAATGCCAAGTGAAAAGCGCCCTATTAAAGCGTTTTGAAAATCTGCTGTGAACATGTTTACGTCAACGTAAGGAAAGTTAGTTCAAATGTTGTTTGTTCTGATTCATTTGCTTGTTTGATTTCGAGATATCTTGTAAAACAAACGGTGGACTACATGTACTGGTTTATGGGAAGAGGGACTAGTGATTATTGTAGTAAATTTGGCACATTTGTGATTTTACTTTTGTTGGTAATGAGTCATATCTCAGTTTAAAAGAAGCAATCTGAAGAAAAACGGTATTTGACAGTAAGATTATGACGTTTGATGAGTATAGCATGACATCACAAATATTGGGTTTTTTTATCATTAACCAAAGAGGCGATTTTGACTTGCACAAATTATTTTTTGGATGACACACCTGTAATCTGTAAATGAGGTTTTGTGAAATCAGAATGAATCGTGAAATTGATCAGATCCGTCTCTGCCGGTTTGAAATTGTATATATTGAATAAGAAGATAATAGATAGATAGATAGATTAGATAGATAGATAGATAGATGATAGATAGATGAATAATGGATGGATGGATTGGATGGATAGATGATGGATGGATGGATGGATAGATATGATGAATGATGGATGGATAGATAGATGATAGATTAGATGGATGGATGGATTGAATAGATAGATAGAATAGATAGATAGTATGATAGATAGATAGATAGATGATGGATGGATAGTAGGTAAACATGAGGTAAGTGGATGGACGGGATGAATAGATGAGATTTGGTGGAAGAGAGAGAGAGTAGATTCATGTAAATGGATTTACAGTGTTGATAATAAAAGTGTAGAACTGCGTGATGATCTTATGTATGAAATTTTTTTTTCGTTGAAAGTGAGTGAAAATGAGGCAAATGGACCACCCTGCACATGACACTATGAGAGAGGCTAGTCTCTTACGAACATTGAAAGCAATGCCTACGTCAGATAATGGTGTAATTTTGACGCCACCTGTATGGGGTACTGTGTATTGGGTATTTTGCAAAATTGAGTCTGTATGGACAAATTTTACGCCCTATCTTACTCTCGTATTTTAGCATGAATTATATGAAATAGCTAATTTCAGCAATTCTTGTGAAATTCCTCCGAGATTCTGGCCAAATTGATCCCGTACCAAGAAAAGTGATGTGACCACACCCAGAGAGTTTGGGGAGGGGGAGGCGTTTGGTCTAAATTAATTTTTTTATAGAAAGTGAGACATATGAAATTAGAGTTTCCAAAAGTTTGAGTTATGAGGACATAGACCCAGGATTGAGATAAGGGTAATGCAATCTTAAAATCGAATATAGTAACCGATCGTGTTTGTGTGTGTGTGGGGGTGTCAAGAGAGTTTGAGGTGATGGATATTTGTCCTTTATTATAGTAAAATATACAATTTATTTAAAAGGTCATGTTGAACCTTGTGTTTCCTTATCGAGGCGGAATAATTTTTCTAATGCCCGCTCAGATTTCGAATCATTTTAAAAACAAATATGGACATTACGCGTTCGTTGTTTAGTAAATATTAACCCTCCGGTACTTTTCTACAAATTCAACACCTCGGGATTTCAGCCTTAGTGTATTGCAGTTTTTAGGAAGTTATCGCGTCAATACTTTTATCTACGACCTCGTAATGTGCATTATTTGTATATTCTACTACATAGACTACTGTTCTAGCTTCTACTGCTGATCAGCACTATTAATCAATTATTTTAAACATTGTTTTTTCGAGGATGATGAAGTTTTATTTGAGAAAACTGAAAAAGACGAGTCACACAGTGGCGTATACGTAATCAAACTGGGGGAGATTTGCTGTCCGAGGGGTCAAATTGTAATACACATATCAATTAGCCAGCGATGCACAGATAACCACAAACAACACACACAACAGCACACACACCCACACACACCAAATCACGACCATTCCACACACACAACACACACACAAACACAACCACACACCAGCCCACCCACAAAACACACTCACCCACCACCATCGATTAAAGCATACGCGCAAACGATAATCCAGCCCGTATCATGGATTTTCAAAATAATGGGACAATGAATAAGTTATTTATCATTAGCGTTCAGTAATGGAATTAATCAGCGTACCCACTAAAATGTTTCATGATCAGAAGCACTCTCAGGTCTTTCGATTGGCATCCGTTGGATGCGGATTGATTTGCTTATAACCGTTAGACTCTCATAGTATAGTGCCCGGACATCTCGTATTTTAGTGACTAGTAGGTTAATTTGTGGGTATGGTATGACGTAATTAAGAGGCGGCTAGGTGCTCGCACATGCTCCCAGCGCTCATGACATAGAGCAGGGCGCGGAAGCGGGGGGGGGGGGGCAGAGGGGGCACTTGCAGCCCCCCAAAAAAATAAAATTATGGGGGGCAAAAGAGTTTTGCCCCCGCATGTGCCACTGAAGAGGTAAGCAAATATTACAATTACTATAAAGACCAAATGAGCATAAGACAAATTTATTGTAATAAAAGTGTAAAATTCATAATGAAAGATGCAAATTTCTCACCCTAAGGGCAATTACACTTCAAGCAAATTTGAGGTCATAGGTGGCCTGTCGTCTTCGAGAGTGTGCCCGTTGTACATACCGTTATAAACTTTTTCATTTTCCATTTTCTTGCTAGGAAGTTTTTAGTAATCTAAGTATTTTAATTGCTCGACAATGCGCTCCGTTTAAGCTTTTGATGATACATTTAGACTTAAAAGAATGGAAGGGATGTGGCCAGCGCAATTGAATGATATCTCAATTACTCGAAGAAATAATGGCTATTAAGGCCATTACTTGTGACATACTAGATGTATATACCTATAGAGAATGAAATTGTACAGTGATTTTACTCTTCGCTCGGGTCGTTCGCAGGCCTATAAATGTGTACAAAATACAATAATGTTTCTGAGAGAATTGGATGACAAATGTGATGTCTGTTATATTAAATATAGCGTAATGAAAAATTAATTTAATAGATCGGAATACTGTATACTGTGAACGCTTTTCGCTCGGTTTGCTCTATATAGTAAATGAATGTTTCAATTATTATAGTGTTCAATTCTCTAGAATTTGTTTAAAATGCTTTTATATTACCGCGAATAGCTGTACTCTATTTCCACGAAAAGCCTATTATAAAATATACCTTTAAAATTGTGTTTTCCATGCCTAGATAAGTCTTTTCTATTGTCTATTTCAAAAATTTCTGCAGTGGAGGGGTAAATCTCTCCAACTCCCGCTCGGTTGATTCGCTCTTCGCAAGTGCTACCCATTCAGTGAAAAGGGTATTTCTCATACCAAAATAAAACGTGATCGTTGATACTGTGTATGCGTATTTAAAAAGTTCTGTGGGAGGTACTACCTCGCATAGTATGACTATGAATTACAGATTTGTCACATCTTAGTAGCATCTTTTGAAACCTGTCTAACAATCCCCAATCATCTTGAAAAATTATACTTTAAAATATTATAAAGAAGCCTAGAATCAGTCTTTTCGGGGTCTTTCTATCATATTTCAAAAAGTTCAATGTGGGAGGCGGGGATCCAGTCACACCTAAGTTCGGTCGTTTCCTGAAGATGACTACCAATTCATTTTTTACATACTTCTCTACTAGTCATTTTGAGGAAAAAACTGATTACAATGATACCTAATAAGTTTCAGAAGGTGTCTTTTAAATAGTATTTACGAGCACTACAATGAGTCTTTTCTATGCGTATTTTCAAAAAGTTCCTACGGTGGAGGGTATCCCCTCCCACACCCCCCCGTGTCGCTATCGCTCCCTCGCATGTTTCCGTCAGCCCTAGTAAGACTCCCTTAAATTCTGCTCTACAGAACGCGGCAGACCACCCTCCCCTCCCCCCCCCTCGGTGGCTCTCGCTCCTCGTGAGACTATAGGGCTATCTGCAAGATAAAAGTGCCCATCGAGATTTTGCGCTCCGATGCCCTCCCAACAAAAGTGTTGCCGGCGCGCCTTATAGAGGCACACGAGGCCAATTGTCTGGTGGACCAATTTTGCCGGGGGGGGGCCCTCGACTTACAATATGATAGTAGTGCAGCACCGAAATCCCTGATCGGGGGCCTTGCACGCTTGAGCGAAAAATGGGGTCTCGACTGGAGATAACGTTCAGAAAATCTCAAAATGCTATATCCGGAACTCAAACGGCGAAGTTCTCGGCGTGGTGCATGCTGTGCTCTGGCCCGGCCACGGCTCAAGGGGCGGCCGAGAAAAAATAGAAGCGAACGGAAATATTGGGGTCTTTGGAGAGAGAACTAAAAAAATTATGTGGCTCTGAAATGATATACTCTGAACGGATTTGGCTGAAATGGGTCTCAAACCGCGGCGATAGTATACACAATTATATTAAGTGCCCCCCCCGTCCTTTGATAGGGTGTCAGCCCGATGTCGCAAGGCATCGTGTGGCAATTTGGAGATTCCTTTTCAGGTTATACGTTTGTATTTCAGTTGGTTAAAGGATGACTGCATTCTATAAATAAAAGGACTTTGGATAGGGGCAGGCGCGCGCTTTAGTTTTGAGGGGCAAAATTAGTAGGGACATTTGTACAGTATGAGTTCTCGGCGAGGAGGCGAAGCAAGAGGTCAGGGGAGGCGTGTGGGCAGCGCGGTTGTAGACAGAAATTTAGGGGGTTTACTAGGGGCTTGAACGAAACATCGAGGGAGCGTAGCCCGACGGGATGTGGGGGGTACCCCTCCACGCATGGACCTTTGAAAATACGCTAGAAACGTACGCGATTCTAGGAGATAAATAATATTTAAAGGTATATTTCAAAATTATAGGGATCATCCTAGTACATTTTTTTTTAAAAAGATTGAGGAAGGTGAGGGTGAATAAAATGCATTGTAGTCATACTTACGAGGAACGAGTACTTGTGTGTTAACGGGATACCCGTCACGATTGGAAATTTTTAAGAATACGCTAGCAAAGCGTTTATTGTAGCGCTGGTAAATACATTATATTAATTGAAGATGTGTAGACATACTGCGAAAGAGTGAATCACGAACGGGGAGGTGGGAGGGGTCCCGTCCACGCAGAAATTTTTTGAAATAGCTAGAAAAAGTGTCTAGGCATGTTAACATGTTTCACTCCTTATAAGTATATTTATAAATAGGGACTTCGTAATAGAGGTATAGCCGCGTTTATATGGAGGCATTTTAATAAACAAATTTCGGGAAATAACATATAAATATATAGCTATTCTTTACTAGTACGACAAAGCGGCGAGCGGCTTCACAATGTAATAACATATTTCACGTTCTGCAATTAATTTTTGTATTACGCATATTTAAGATAACAGAATCAATTTTGTCATGGCAATAAGTCCTTTTAGAAAATTTATTTAAACACCATTATATCCGAACGACGGCGAGAGCTCAGACTTCATCGTTAATGTTCATTTACGTGCTATAAGTACATGTATGTCAAATTTGTGCGTATATACAATAATTATTATTCTTCGAGCAATGAGATATCATTTGCATTGGTGATGCCATGCACATCACACTTTGCATTCGGTTTAAGTCCTGAAATGATTATTTAAAGCTTAACGTGCGCATTGTTGAGCATTGAAAATATCCTATAACTAGAAGAAAGGGAAGCAATGACAAGGTTATAACGGTATTTTCACGTGGGGCAATCGTCGAAGGACAAGAGGCCATAATAACTAAAATTACTTTAGAGACAGTGTAAAATTGTGCATTTTTCATTATGAAATGACATATTTTATAACAAGAAAATGGCCTCTTGTTGCCTTTTGGTACTTTAATACTTACATATTAATTATTTTTACATTGCAGGGGACATTGGGGGGGGGGGGCAAAATCGTTTTGCCCCCCCCCACATTTTATTTTGGGGGCAGTGCCCTCTACTGCCGCCCCCCCGTTCCGGCGCCCATTTGATGGGGCTGTGAAAATATTTTAATTAGGGGAGAGGTCTGCCCGCCTTAGCGGAGAATT
>JZLH01S0625710.1:0-11753 GCA_001188425.1 Eucidaris tribuloides | reverse complement strand
AATTTTGCGACGAAAAACATGTACGTTGGGCACACGTTGGCTTTAAACGCTATATAGTGTGACAGGGCCTTTAAAGAAGGAATTCTCACCTTAGCACGCACTAGAACGGAATATTGCTATAGGCGTTTTGTGCGCGCACACACACACACACACACACACACACACACACACACACACACACACACACACACACACACACACACACACACACACACACACACACACACACACAAAAACAAACAACACACCCCCCACCCCCCACCACACACACACACACACGCACACACACTCACACGCACACTCAACTATGTAGAGCATGTGTGCCTCCCGGCGTAGGGTAATGTTATAGCTTGCGACTACTGAGAAGTGGAGGTGTAAAAGGAGTTGCCCCCTTTCCGGGCGGATCTTTATCTTACTACCTGTAAAATGGATACCCGCCTTTTCTTGATTTTTGCTATTTTTGATACCCTATTATGTATATAACCCTGTTACGCGCCTCATGCTGAAAAGGTACCCATTTTGTATACGAGGATGGAGACCTGTTTCATAAAGCTGTTCGTAAAGTTACACAAGACTTTACGAAGGACTCGAATAAGTGTCAAGTAAAATACAAACAAAAAAATCATGTCATTTTAAGAAAGTATGATCAATGTTTATTAGTAATTGTCCCAAAATAAAGTTGGCATTGAAATGCTTGTTAAATGGTTAAGAGTGAGAATGTTAATCTGTTTGCATGTTTGAACATCATTAGCAGATGTGATTTCAATAGGAGAATAAATTTGTCTTGCCATATTCAAAGTCATTCGTAAAGTCATGCGTAACTTACGAACAGCTTTATGAAACAACGCCCGTGTCTTAATGAGACATACCACCCCCCCCCCTCCCTCCGGCTATGGACCTAATATCTGAATGTCAATGGTATGACGTTTTATTCACGAGACAATAGCGGATAAAACCGTCGCGACGCTTCGGGGCGCGTCGGGGATCTTAATTTTTGTGAATATGGCCTATTATGGTCACATTATTGTGTACGGTAGTCAGGTTCTTTAGTTTTACAAGTTTCCATTTGGAAATATGGCATCGGCATGATAAGTTCCCGGAAGTGGCCACATTGCAACCTTTCAAAAACGTACTTTGCATTATAGTTAAAAGGTATACAAGCATATGCACAACGCGCTCGCGCGCCTGATGCTCAGATTTTGCGTAATGCGCGTTAACATACTTATGACGTCGTGCGCATGCACGGTGAATTTTCCAAGGGCATGTGCGCAGCTAGTCATCATGCGCCATGGTAACCGTCGATGTGTTGACAAAGTCTTCAAATGTGATACCAGTAGGAAGCCTTGGGAAAAAATGATCCGGGGTTACAGGGGAGGGGATAAACTATGAAGAAGAATTGCAACCAATCTCATTAAAAGTAGATAAAATGGGAAAAGTGAATAAAAAGAAAGCTGAAGTCACATCGTCGCAGGAGAAGGATAAGCGGATACAGCGTGTTTCTACAAAGTCCACTATACCCAAAACGCTGTTTCGTCGAGCCGTGAAAAAAATCAGTCCTCGAGTCGGTAAGTGCTTTATTTGTATAACTAGATAAATTTGTACATAATTTTGTGGAATGCTGTGTATTCTTCCGATTTGAAAGTTTTCTAAAACTGATATTCCGTTTTAATAAAATCGGAAACTGTGTGTTACTTTCTTCATAAATATAAAAAAAAGGGGGGGGGGATTAATCCGACCTTTCTTTCATCAACTTAGAAACAAAACGTTCATACAATTTTTTTTTATCAAATGATTTACAAACATATAAAATATATTTCACGTAATTTAAAAAAAAACATTTCATTTTCTTCAATTACGGTAATCACAAAAATACATAACCTTTTGGATTTACACCTTTTTTTTCAATATTCAGACGATTGTAAATTGATCGTTAAAGATCTAAAAAAAAGATCATGAAACATTCGTAATTTATTTTGAGAACGAAAATATGCTGTAAAAATTGCATATTTAGCGTAAACAATAAGACAATTTAAAGTATGAAATTGTCTGTTTTCCAAATCATAACCTTTTATCAGGATAAATTCATCAAAAGCAAAGTTGACATTGAAAAGTTTTACAATTATGGTACTAAATCTTAATTAAAATAATCTCGTTTCTTTACACTTTACAAACAAATGAATAGAGTCGTGAACTTTGTGATCAAGTAAACACATAGGAGAACTACATAACTTCCATTTAAATAAAATATATCTGTGTGATATTAAATTATGTATGAGTTTAAAACTAAATTCGAATATTATCTTTTCTTTCAAAACTTTTGAATCAAATGACCATAATATCAATATTTTTTTTTTAACAAATGAAGCACCGAGCTTATAGAAATTTAATGTTGTTATCTAAACTATCTAAGAAAAGGGTATTTTGGCAAAATTTCATTTTTTTTTCATGTGTAATGTGAAATTCCATGTCTTTTATGCATTGCAAAAAAATTCCCGTCTTCAATTGAGACTATTTTCATGAATATTAACCCTATATTAACTGGGTGGGGGGTCAATTTGACACCCCCCCCCTACGAATTTCCCGACTATGCAGCCGCGCAAAATTTTTTGACCGCCTTGCTCGCTGACTTCTCACTTTTGAGTCTTGTGCATCTTTTGAGACCATTTTCACGAAAATCAGACATACCGTTACGTCGCTGCGCGACTTTTTATACATGCATGTCAACCCCCAAAAATGCTCAAAAACGTGATTTCGTGTACAAAATCAATGCAAATTGTGTTTTCAGCCAAAAATGATAAATGTATGATTTGCTCTCACTGGTTGTTGAAATATATAAATTTTGTGCTGTTATGCAAAAGTGTCTCCAACAAATTTCATCGAAAAAAACAATGAAAAACAAAAGGTAGAAAAAACAAAGAAATACATAAGAAATTCACAAAACAATAAAATACATAAATTAATTCCAATTCGGCAATTTTTTTGTAGATAATTGTGAGAAATACTAGAATGAATATTTTCACCAACAATTTACATTCTGCTAGCTATTGTAAATGATTTATAGGCGAAAACATAATGTTATGCACTTATTTGCATAATTACTTAAAAAATAGATTTTTTTTTGAAAATGTTACTATACAGTCTTATAGCTTACATCCGGATCTATGAGCATGCAAATTTTTGCGGCGATCGCGCGATCGGCGGCCGAGATCTGAAGGGGGGGGGGGACAAATTTGACCCCCCCCCAGTAAAACCTGGTCTGAAATAGCCAGTTAAAACAGGGTTGAAGTCCAAGTTTATTTTTTATTATTTGAAAGCTTTATGCCCAAAGTCAATACCCTGCAATAATATATTCTGAATGTCTTTATTTTTTTTTTATTATTAATGAAAAATCTCGGGGGGGGGGGGACCCCGAGATTTTCGACTATATTTTACATTATGGCATCCAAAGAGTAATAAGGTGTTAAGCGTTATATGAGTTATACCTAATCTGAAAATGTTAGACTCTGCTCTTTCAGATTGAGGTACAACTCATATAACCTTAACACCTTATTAACCTTTGAATGCTATAATGTAAAATATAGTCGAATTCTCGGGTCCCCCCCCCCCCGAGATTGTTCATTAATTAATTGAAATAAACTAACGACATTCAGTATCTATTATTGCAGGGTTATGACTTTGGGGCATAAAGCTTTCAAATAAAAAAAATCCCCAAAACTAAACTTGGGCTTTAAAGGAGAGAAATCTTTTTTCTCATTCAGAAGCGACTTCAGCAATATACCTTTTCTTTAAATATTGTTAAATTTGGCAAATTTATTCCATCCATTTATTAAAAGAAAACTTACCAACATAACATATATAACTCTTCTTAATTTTTAGGCAGTACAGACAAAGACCAATCCCGGCTCATTTCAGCTTCGACAAATGTCAACAATGCACCACGAACCGAAAGAAACCAAGTTAAGCCACAAGAAATGTAAGTGATATCATTAAGTTTCGAAGATGCAACAGCAGATCCACGTTTATCAGAGTATGGGTCGGGGGTGGTGGTTGGCAAGGCCCGTACAAAAATTGTGAGCTGCCAAGCGAAAACTAATAAAAAAAGAGACATGAATAAAAGACTAAGCAAAATTTAAAGCCACAATCTAACACTGACCGCAGTTATAAAAAAAATGTGATCTACATAATATTCCATGTTCAAGTGTCTTCGATAAGACGTTTACTGAAGCCCTGAAAATTGTATTTCTAAATGATTATTCAAAAAGTGAAAATATCTAAGTGCTCAGGTTGACCGGATTCACCATGACCATTACCTCCTATAGACTTACTGTGTGTAGATCTAGGCTATTTAATACTCCACCGCAGTGGAAATTGTGCATTCATGCATACCTTATCTTGCCAGTGGCAGCGTAACTTTCAAACTTTTGTATTCTAGGGTATTTATTTGTCAATTTCTCTCATATCACGGTTTGACATTTTTTCATTTTTTTTTTTTTATTGAAGCCCCATAATCAGTGGCGTCGATCCGTGTTTTGGATTGGGGGGCAAATGTTCCGCACACGAAATTGCAATACAGATTTTATCGCGCGAAGAGCGCCGAAAAACGGACAATTTTGTATATTTCATGATATTTCAATGCTAAGTGAAATGGTTTTATAGTGTTTTCCAATGCTTTTTATACACATCCTTGTATTCAATATTATGAATTTTTCAAGTTGTCAAAATTAGTTTTAGTGGTGGGGCGATCGCTACCCCTCCCCCCCCCCCCACGGATCGACGCCTCAGTCCACAATGTTAGCTTATGTCTTTAAGTTCATCTACGTGGACTCTTCATGGGGTCGCACATTTTTAGGTGGCCTTAAAAAGTGAGATGGGTTTCGATTCTGCCTTAGTGGATCTGCCTTGTTTGATGTGATGTGACTATTTGTTTGGTATGATTTTGCTTTTAAACTGACCAATGGTTATTGAATGATATCTATTCATATATTTGTATTATCATTGTAAATTATTATTCATAAAACGTATTGCAAAATTTGTTTGAAAAGCAGTTCAAAACACAAAACCATTAAAAATAGTATCAATTATACGCAATTTTCATTTTCTTTTAAACGTGTTCCCTCCCCCATTGCTGTTAGCTGACATCCTGTTGAAGCAAATTTAATTTTGATAATGCAACTACGTATTGTTATCTTAAGATATACATGTATATGTAATTAGAATTATGATTATTACAATCTGTCAACATTATATTTACTTAATGTATTGTTTTAATTTTGTAAAGTTTTCCTTGTATTTGGTTATATTTTTTGTTATGTATTTGGAAATGGAAATAAAATGAAATGAAATAAGAATTTCGGGAAGAAATACGTTGCCGTCACTTTCTGTACTTTTTTGTACGTGATTTAATTTAACGAATTAATTAATACATTGCCCAATTTGTTTGTTATAAAGTAAAAAAAAATGAAAGAAGTGGAACGATTGCTCATCAGTTCGACTGGGATAAAACGTGTATTTTTACAAAACGATAGACTGTTAAGATCTCAAACGGTGTGGCATGGTAACTTGCACAAAGTTGTTAGCGTCAGACTCATAACACTTTAAAGGAACAGCAATCCTCGCATTTGAGACTTATGCGATGAAAAAGGTAATACATTTGAAAGCATCCTAGACAACTACGTATTTAAAATAAGCTCTAAGACTTATAAAAATAAGTCTTCCTCATTGTTTCAAATCATGTTCTTTATAACAAGGATCAGGGCCCCCCCTTTTTTTTTTTACTTTACCACATTCATATAAGACGCTTATTCTAGCGAAATCACTTTAATGACATTTAGGTCTTTCAGTACCACACTTACTTATTACACCCAAAGTCTATGACATATTTTCACTGGGAGTATAATGTTTCGTGTACTTTTTTGTAATTAGATGCTCCGAATGTTATGACACTCATCCTATCAACATGATCAATGACGCGCATCTGAATGGAAGTCAAAGAATGATTGATCGGCATCCAGAATTAATAGTTACTGCAGCGGAAAGTTTTGGCGACTACACAATCTGTGAATCGAAGGGAAACAAATCAGCATGCATCCAGGAACCCAACGATGTATCCGCTGCCAAAGGCAATGAGACAGAGACAAATAATGGACACGTGAAGGTTGTTTGGGATGATGATTCAACATTAATCCATGATCCTAACATGAAATGTAGAATGGAAGACAGTGAAATGAACGCGACGGTTGTAGCGACAGCAGTTTGTGATGACATGTTGACTTTGAGTAAAGATGTCATGCCGGAGACATTACGAGGTGAATCGGTTGAAAGTATTGATCCTGATACGCAAGGATGCACTGACACGGCAACCGTCAGAGAAAATGTTTACGGCTCTGATGAAGCTTTCCTTACTCGATCAGATCAAACATCCGAAGGACTGAAAATAAAGTCAGAAAGTGATCTTCGGAAGGTTAGGCTGATTGAAGAAAGTGGAGATGATACAGATCTTCCTGTTGCAGCTGAACAGGATGGAGAATATTCAAGTGATATTACAGAAGAATTTGGGCAAGCACACGGAACACATTTGGATAACACAAATATGAGAGAACAACGGGAAAATCAATCACGCCAATTTGACTTGACGATGGAGTCGGTAAATGAGTGTCATGTGGAGATGGTGGACGAGAAATTACTTAACTACAGAAGAGCTGAAAGCAGAGAAGATGACATTGTGGAACCGTATGGAGAATGCGATACTTACACCAACGGGGAGGGGCCTCATACTGTACTCCAAGACAGCATGAATGATAACACTATCGAAAACTGCCCAGAGCGAATAGAAGAAACACACAAAGAACTACAAGAAACACTGCTGGATGACGCTGACGAGGTAAAATCGCTTGAGGAAACAGGAAGCACGAACGTCTTGTGTACTCTTGAGGAACTAGAAGCAAAGGATACCGAGACTTACACTCATTTCATGGAGGACATGACTACATCAGATATATCACACCCAGATGACACTGACGATGATGTAGATGAAGATGATTTCATGGATCAATTAAGCCAAACACTTGATGAATTGGAAACAGAGGCTTTGCAAGATTTTCAGGAGGTAAATATAATTAAAGATAGTGACCACAGAATGACTTCTTTAGATGAACCCAACATGGAGGAGCATGACGCACTATACCAAGAACATATGGATGATACTCTCTATACTGAATCAGTAGATGAGTATCAAGATCATGTTGATGAGACACTTGAGGCACCTGAAGTGCACGACGAAGAATCATCAGAGGAAGAAGGTGGCAATATTAGCTTGTCTGGAGTTGATGCAGAAATGGATCAACTGGATAATGGATCAGATGATTCTTACGGAGCAGAGTCAACTGAAGATGCAGAGGAAAGTCAGGAAGTGACTATACTCTGTGGCGGTGAATTTCAACTACAAGCCGAAGCACATTCAGAATGGTCAGAAAACACTAATAATGATGAAATTGTCGAACGAAACAGCACTTTGTGCAAAACATCTTACGATGACGACGATAACACAGCCTTTGTTTCACAAGAGACTAATGGGATAGACGAGGCTGAAGGAGGAGCCTTTGGATATCATGAAATTGGTGTTTCCCAAGATGAGGCAATTTCAGAAATTATCACCACCACTGGTAACAGGATGATAGATGAAGTGAAGGCTGTCATTGCAGAATTACTGGAACTTTGCACTCAGCATCCTGGACGGGTCGTGGTTACAGTGGCAGCACACGGTGATTGCCAACCACCCCCTGTGGCAGCAGAATTGGCAGAAAATCGTGAGAACCACAGTGACGAACAAATTTATGAGGAGCTGCTTTATGAGGACCTAGATGATACCATTGATAATGACACCGCAAATCATGACGAAGTGGCTCGTGGTGATAATCCAGATGTGGGTCAAATACCTCTTAAGTTTCAGCAAGATGAGCAACAAAGCTTCAGTGACATGATGGTGGACGAACAAAGAGCAGTTCTCCCTAGAGGTACAGAACTAGATTCAGATCCCTTGGAAACAGGGTCCGACAATAGCAATTACGTCAGCCTTCGTGACGAGAACGACACAGTCTCAGATACGAAACTGATTCATGAAAATGCAGATACTCAGCAACATTCTGATGATGAAATAACCAATGAAGAAACGGAAAGCCTTAGTCCGGACACTCCCAATATAGAACCAGATTTCATTGGTAATGAAATGTCCATGGCTGTGAAGTCCTTAGTGACAGAAATCATTCAAAGAAGTCAAACGGCGATGGGGACCATCTACTTCGAAATAACTCCCCATGGTGATGGCGCTGCGGGAAATATCTCGTCTTCGGTGTTACCAAATCCTGCTTCAGCCAATGCGGCTACACAAACCAATGAGCTGGACGTTCCTAGAGTTGGTCATTTAGATTCTGGAGATTGTGATGAATTGTCGGGCGAACGGGATGAGAGCAACATCCAAGCTGGAGAGGAAGAGGAGCACACCATTGCATCAGACGAAGCGATATCTTGCAGTACATCAAAATCGGATGAAAGTCTTGAGATCGATTGGGTTGATGTCAGCGGCACAGATCCCTTGTCAGTTGGTACTGTAGAAACGGGGATGTCGGAACAAAGTGATGATACAAGCGGTGAGTTATATCCCCTTAACAATATCACACTTGAGAATGACGCTCAAGAAGAGAGTTCACCTGTCTCGGTAAAAGGTGATCCAGCGAACAATTCATCACCATTGTTCACCAAGGTCAAAGTCAACGAACCCAATGACGTAGCTGAGACCCAATCAGCAGAACACGCAATGCAAAGTGATGACGATGGCACACCAGACGCCACTAACTCCTCGATAACATCAGTTGATACTGATGATGCACAAGAAGATGAACAATGCATCCAGGAGTTACACTCATGGATGGAGCACATCCCAGCCCCACGAGAAGAATACTTCGAAAGAGGGTCATTGGTTTCAGAGATTGAGGAAATGCATGTTGACATGATTAACAATTACACGATCGTCAACGAAAGGGGAGATGTTTCCATGGTGACCTCGGTAGCTTCATCTGGTGCATCATCGATTATTGGGAACAGTGAATGTGGGAGAGATGTCAGAGAACTGTTATCAGGAGAAAATGATTTGTCTACCACAGATGATACATCTGAGAGAACGAATGGTTTTATCAGCGATCCTGTTAGCGAGTGTATACATGACATGTTGCCATCAGAAGAACATGATCTGTCGATCACAGATAATTCATCTGAGGAAAAGAATGGTCTCAACGGTGATCCTGTTGGAGAGTGTATAGACGATATGTTGTCCGACCTTTGTGCAGAAGAGGACATCCTCTGTGATTCTAGTCCGGTTGTCAGTGAGGTACACCCCGACTTTGATGAAACCGATTGCGCTGCTGAGGCATTGCTTCTTCTTGACAACGGAAGCACCCAAATACAAATGGACAGTGTGAACACATCTCTCCAATCACTGATTGCGTCAGATAACTACCTAATTGCAATTATTTCATCCACTCCTTCATCGGTTCTCAATGACATTTCGATGGCAGCTACAGATCAATCACTGCCTGATGTCCTAATTTTCCTTGCAACGGAAATGACCTCGTCCAAGGGTATAACTGAATTTGATGGACAATCTCAATCCAGTTTGGATGATGATCAGTCAGTCGATGTTGTTCAAGCTGCGCCATCAGAATGGGATGAAGACGACGGCATTTTCTCCGGTGACATTTTATTACTCATTTTAGCCACGCTTTTCTCGATTATTTATGCTTACATCTATTTAGGACCAGAGATAGCACACACGTTTTCAAAATTTGTATGGGTATGCTATTTGATGATTCATTTATTCAGCTGAAACAGTTATCACGACAATAAAACTTTTTTTCGGGGGTGGAAGCTCAATAACATAGAGCTCATAAATTGAACAAAATACAATATAGAACTTGAAGCTTTAATATCCTATATTGCCCTGGAAAAAGGAAAACGTTACCTGAAATTTCAAAGAGAGATTTTTTTTTTTTTTTTTACTATCCAATCATGTTATTAAAAGTTGTTGGGCTACAAATTACCTTGATAGAACGGGATATTGGCTTTAGCGTTGCACATTGCTGTGGGACAAAAAAACAACAACAAAACGTGATTTCTGCAGACATTCATCAAGCGTATGTAAAATTTGCATTATATTCATAACTTCTACTCAAGATCAAACAAATTAGTGCTGTACATGTATTCCTTACACGGTTGGACAAGCGACCTACTTAATTAAGTCGCGTATTCCATTAAATAAACTATCACATACATAGTCATTTTCAATCGCGATAAACGATTTATGAGGAATGTTTCTTTCATGATTCAGGCATAATGTAATTGCATTTATATGTTGAACAAAGTAGATTTATGACAATAAACCCCATTTAAAAAAAATAAACAAATACTTATCAACTGGTATTTTAGTTGTACAAGTAGGAATTGAATTTGTTAATTGTGTGCAATAAAACACATGTTTATAAACATGTCGTGTTTTTTTAAGTTGACCTATACAAGAGAATATTGCTTCAATGTGAATTTTTTTCCTTGTCGAGATGTCAACCGAGAGAGAATGGAATGTGTGTAATGTTTGAGAAATGTTTTATCATGTAAAACCACCTGACGTCAGGCAAACCGTTTGCGAGGTCTGCACTACTAAACCCCATCAAAATGGATTATTATAGCACATGTACACACACACACACACACACACACACAAATGATTGTAATTTACATTCTCTTCTTTTCATATATGAATTCATTTAGTCTTTATTTTAAGAAATTAATGAATAAGCACGCACACCATTTAATTTCTTCTACCAATATAACTTAGTAACAAACAAGGCTTTGAGTTATAGAACTGCACAATACATGAAAACAGATAACACGACAGTAATTTATCTGCAGTGTAACAAAACGAAATCAAAACGATTAACATGGAAGGAATCACTCACAAAACCCAACAAAGTACTCAAAACAACATTTTTACAATAACCTTCACCTGAATAATCACAACTAACTTAATTTGATATATATTGAAGTGAAATGTTCAATTGACAAATCGCCATGCTGCTGGCAGGGCGTTAGCATGTGTACTAAGCAGAAGGACGTTAACTGTAAATTGCTGCTAATTTGGTTTTCAAGTTACGAGGCAATTTACTGTTAACACCCTTCTACTTAGATCACATGTTAACGCCCTTCTTGTAGCGGCACGACAAAATTTCCCTTTTAGGGTATCAGTGTCATATCTACATGTACCAATCTTTGATCGATGTCATTTCGAGGCGATGTTCATGAAACTTTACATAATTTGATCGAGATCTCGTAAATAACTAGAGATGAAATTCCCAACAAAATATACAAACAACATATTTACCATTCTGAAAGGCAGATACTTGTACCATTTGATATCATATACTACAGTATCCCACTAACAGCTTCAGCACAAAATTCAAAATGAATGAATATTAATATATACATTCTGAGACAACAGTCCACTCACTCCTCACATCACATTAGCATGTCATACACTATGTATGATATATATAAATATAATACAATACTACTATCGGTATACAAATATAATTGTTACACTAATATTACAAGTAACACTTAAAACAACAATGCTATACAGAATTCTCACTACATGTACTCGTTTATCTGATTGTTTGCTGAAATTCAGACTAACTGCCCATGCAGCTACG
>JZLH01S0625692.1:25980-43359 GCA_001188425.1 Eucidaris tribuloides | reverse complement strand
CGTCTTCAAGTGAACAGAGGACATGAACTCGTTTGGCATATTTGGCATGCAAAGTTTAATGAATTGCGTATTATATTAATTGAAAAATTAAATGTTGTACAATTTTTTAGAAAACCTGGTTTACTAGAACTGATCAGGTAGGTCCTAATTAATTTCATTCCAAGACGTGTTTAAAGTTTTCCATTTTGAATATTTTTGTTAAAAAAAAAGTGAAGCGTTGCTTTTAAATTTATTGTTTCAACTTTAAACAATATATGATCAGTTCAATATTCTGATCAAGCTTTATTTCTCGCGCTGTCGCTAACAATTATCAAATCCTGTCAGTTCGTTAGTATATGAAGAAAAACACCAAAAAGTTTTTGTTTCACAGTCAAATATTCCCTTCCGCGTGATTATTATAAAGGTGGAATCTTGATAGTGATTAATAACTTTTGAATGCCTATTTCCGGCCTATTCTTGTTGCTTATTCATCTGGACAAACCGAGTGTAACATACTGTAGTTTATTATTGTTTCAGTTTAACTAAACTCATTCTTTTTTCTGTCTCTGGCCCATTTGATGATAATTAATTGATTGATTGATTGATTGATTGATTGATTGATTGATTGATGCATTGCTTGCTCTTTGATTGCTTGATTGAGTGATTGATTGAGTGATTGCTTGATTGATAGTTGATTGATTGATTGATTGATTGTTAGTTGATTTGCTTGCTTGCTTGCTTGCTTGCTTGCTTGGCTTGATTGATTGCTTGCTTGATTGATTGATTGCTTGGGGTTCAAGTTGTCGACCTTTCTCGTGGTGAACCCTGTCAACTGCGGAAGTCAGAGCGAAACGACAACAACTAGAGTTAGTAGCATTTACATCAATCAACCTTCTCGTCGATACTGATGGATCATCAGCCACAACAGATTGGAACAACCGAGCATGTGCGCTCATCAGGGCGGCGCACCTACGGATGTCGTACGGCTGTGTATCTGCCCTGCTGCAGCTGAATGTAGAGGGCCTAACAAAGGCCAAATTATTGTTATTGAACACTGTTTGCAGACCAACAAGTTAGTGCTGTCCTGTTGCAAGAACCCATATGAGTGACAGGTTCATCAGGGCTTAAGATCCCTGGGTACACCTTAGCAGCCCACACCGAAAGCAACGTTCATGGGATTGCCACATTTGTGCGGAACTCGGCAAAGTGGAAAGCAGTAGCAGCCTCTGCCCCCGACTCTGACCTGGAATGGACAGCAACTCAGGTGGAAGGTGTGACTGTTATCAATGTCTACAAGCCACCCCCTACAAGGCTACTAGCAGACTCCATCCCTCCCTTTGATCAACCCTGCATGTACGCTGGAGATTTCAACTGCCAGAGCACAACATGGGGTTACCGCACAACTACTCCAGATGGTTCTGCTCTCGAAGACTGGGCCTCAGCCTCTGGTGTCCATCTTCTCTATGACTCAAAA
The DNA here is from genome assembly GCA_001188425.1 of Eucidaris tribuloides. Taxonomy (NCBI): domain Eukaryota; kingdom Metazoa; phylum Echinodermata; class Echinoidea; order Cidaroida; family Cidaridae; genus Eucidaris; species Eucidaris tribuloides. The sequence continues at coordinate 41,906 of JZLH01S0625692.1, read as the reverse complement.
GAGCCTGACAGCTTCCACTCTGGCCGATGGAACACAACTTCCAACCCTGATCTTGCGTTTGTGAATCTGAGTGGACCATCCCCACACCGTTCAGTTTTGGACCCTTTCCCCAAGTCACAGCACAGACCTTCACTGATCATCCCGAATAACCCTGTGGAACCAATCTCTTCCAGACCTGTGAAGAGGTGGAACTTCAGAAAGGCCGATTGGAATCAGTTCAGGGAACTGGTTGAAATTGGGACAGACAACCTCCCTCATCCTCCTCCTGGGAATATGGACACATCCTACTCAGCCTTTTGTAAACTTCTCATTAACTCAGCCAAGCGTGCTGTCCCCCGTGGATATTGTCACCTCTACATCCCTACTTGGGACGAAGAGTGTGATAAATATTATGATGCATTTCTACATGCTGCCAGTGATGACGAGAGTGCCTCCTCGGCCACAGAGCTGACAAACTGTCTAGATAAGAAGCGGAGGGAACGTTGGGAAGAGACAGTCCAAGGAATTGATTTCACCCATTCTAGCAGGTTGGCCTGGATGACCCTTAACCGTCTGACTGGCCGCAGCTCCCGTCCGAAACACTGTCCTGTCACAGCAAATTCCATTGCTCAACAGCTGCTTGCCAATGGCAACTTCAAGAATGCAGATAAAGGCCATGCCCGGATTGTCAAACAGGAAACTTCAAGACTCTGGCATGCTCCAGGTGTAGATGGTCTCCTCTCCAAACCCTTCACATTTGCTGAGCTTACATTGGGTGTCTCCCAACTGAACTGTGGGAAAGCTCAGGGCCCAGACAACATCCCCCCAGAATTTCTAAAGCACTGCGGTCCCAAGGGCCTGGACTGGCTTTGTGAATTTTACTCAACCTGCCTCACTGAGCTGCATATCCCGAAGATCTGGAGGAAAGCTACTGTTGTTGCCCTTCTGAAACCCAACAAACCTGCAGATGATCCCAAGAGCTATAGGCCAATTTCACTCCTCTGCGTGCCATTCAAGCTTCTCGAAAGGCTCCTTTTGGCCCGACTCAATCCAGTGGTTGATCCTCAACTCCCAGATGAGCAAGCCGGCTTCCGTCATGGTCGGTGTACTGTCCATCAAATTGTCAAGCTGACTAATGATATAGAAGAGAGATTTGAAAAAGGCAACAAGGCAGGTGCTGTTCTAGTGGACCTCACTGCGGCTTATGACACCGTGTGGCATCATGGCTTGATACTAAAGCTTCTCCGTACCATCCCTGACCATCATCTAGTGCGATTCCTCGCACATCTTGCAAACCGCAGTTCGTACCAAGACTAGCGACGGTCAAACTAGCCGGCTGCGTCGTTTACGGAATGGGGTGCCTCAGGGCTCAGTTCTGTCTCCCATGCTCTTCAATATCTACATAAGTGACCTACCTCGCACAGCTTCACGACAGTATGGATATGCAGATGACCTGGCGTTACTGTATACAGATAGGAACTGGAGCAAAGTAGAGAATGTGCTTACTGCTGACATGGAGCTCATTGCTGACTACCTGAAGATGTGGAGACTCAAGCTGAGCATTACCAAAACTACTGCAACTGCCTTTCATCTCAACACCAAAGAAGCAAATCGACAGCTGAATGTTGTACACAACGGGACACGCCTACCAAACAACCCTCACCCAACTTACCTTGGAGTGAAGCTGGACAGAGTGACAGCTGACCTACAAACAACATCTCGAAGCTCTACGCACGAAAGTCTCAGCACGGAACAACTTGCTTAGCGGGTACATCAGGGGTGCATATCTACCTTCGTCAGGAGCACTGACCTTGGTTTTGCAGACTGCTCGATATGTGCACAGGCAGGTGACAGGTTACCCACACCAAAGCTGACTGTTAATTAATTGACACCATGCGGCTCATCACATGATATATCTCCGCCTACACCCAAACAGCTGCTACTCCCATGTCCTTGCAGGATGACCACCAAGTTGCGGCGAGAGAGTTGACGACAAGTTGACAACAATTCCCTTGCTGATGATGATCATCCCCATAACAAATACAACAAATGCCCAGATCTAGGTCGCAATACGCCATTCGATTCGGTCGACATTCTACCGACATGCAGCTGGCCTAGAGATACAGACTTCAGCTACTTCAAGAGTGGGAAAATGAGCTGGGAAGAGGACAGGATCAGCCCACGGCATTCAACTGTTCCCCTAGGTTATCAAAGCTCCGGCTTGTTCTGAGCTCCTCGAGAGGAATTGGGTAACACTATAGCGACCTGCGAACTGCGCGAGATTGGGAGATTAAATGCAATATGTACGCTGGGACTTCGAAATCACGGGCATGGTATTGTGGGAGCAGACTACGAGCGCGAAATGTCATTACAATGCCTTTTTCCACCCCCTGACGGATTGATGAACTTGTCTAGCCAAAGGATGCGAGCGTTACTTGGCTCAGCCGCTCAAGAAGTTACATTATGCATTACCTCATAGAAGAGAAGATCTGTGAATCTGGCACCATACTAACTTACGAAACTGGCGCTTATTAAAACACGTCACAAATGTAAAATGTAAATGTATATAGGAAGGCAGTTATGGTTCATTTTGAATAATTGTTCATAGTGCACCAAAGGGAGAGTGTGCACTTCTACCCCGTATTTCAATGACACGTTACTAAAACAATTGACTAAAATATCTCTAATTAATAATAAAGGCTTGATATGAGCGACAAAATAATCGATCAACACTCAATCATAATATAAGATGTATATAATCAAGTCACCCATGACACCTGCGATTTTAACATTCTAACTAAATGGCATTCTCCAGAAACTGTATTTTATTTAATTGCAACACAAAGCCCAAGCCTAAAAAAGCCTGATACGTTTGTATAGTACAAAATAAATGGCACACACGGTTTCACGTTACAATTTGAAGGATTTTGATTAACTTTGTTGATCTCTTGCATATATATTTAATGGTAGATAGCTAAAGTCTTTATGCATCCAAGATACATGCTCACAGCGAAATCCACCCAAGAAGACGGAAAAAAAAGTTTTCTGATTGTACACATAAAAAATTGAGAAAATAAATAACTGTATGAATCATTGACATGTTTCGCCGTTCTCCCGCTTAGAATTTGGACATGCTTATGTAAGGATTCATATTGAAAAATTACTCATGTGCGACTCTAATTCAAAAGTTGTACTGTATCAAGCTTGTAGAGAGTCCAACTGACCATATGAAATGTCAGTGGGGTACCTATAATCCAAGAATCGGCATTAACTCACGTTCATTTTGTCCGAGGACATATTTTCTGAGGTTATTTCAGTTAATAGACTTTTATTGGAAAAGCTATACATTTATCATTGCAGTTTTATATGATTAACATCATTTCATGGAAAAAAACTGGAGAAAAATTATAATTTTTCATAAAACTTAAATTTATTCACAATATGTGGGGCCTAGTCCCACATGTGGCATATTGTGTATGGTTGTCGATTCTCCTAGAATGCAGCGTTACAGAAGCAAATTTTGGTGTAGAAAATGATGACCCCCCATTGTTTCTTCATAAATCATAGCCAATCTAACCAACAAAACGTAACATTAGAAGAGATAAAGCCAATTTATGTAGTGCTTGGTTTGTCCACCAACCTGTGGAATTGCCCAATATTCTAAATTTCAATATTACATCAGCAAATGAATATAAATATGCTTATAAAATACTAAAAAAATCAGAGTGACGTGAAATATGATTAAGTTTAATGTAGAGAAATATCGTAAATAGGCGTGTTATCTTGGAGAAAAACAAGAATGCCATTGAAAGTGTTTTATTTTAGTCAGTTGTTTTGCACTCATTTATAATATATTGATGATATAAGTGCGGTGCAATTATAAATAGTGACCTATATTTCATTTATTTTATTATATATTCGATAATAAAGTTCTTATTCACAGTATTTTCCACGCAGGTCATCACTCTGACATACAAAACCCAGAGGAATTGTCTGAAAAAAATATGGATCGAAAGGAAAGTATATTGCCCTGATGTAAGTCTCCGCGCGTTTCTTTCAATCCGGTTTCCAAATCAATGGAAAATGGCAACATATATTAAGAGCTAAATAATGAGTGTTAATCAGGTGTAAAAGGCGAAGTGTGAAGAGTTCGCCGTATGGCCTGCTTCTCTCCTCGTAGACGTAACCTATATTTGAAGAGTTTTATCGCAAAATGGGTTAACTCCACTTTTGTAACTCTGGAGAAAAATGCATTTCTCTGCCCGAATTTATACATGCGTGTATGGAAAAAATATAAGTATAACAAGAAAATTTTTGTCCCACCTTGTGGAATTATCTTCAAATTTCATACTATCGCTGGCCACGAAAATGGTGATGGCATTGGTGTTAATAACTGAGTTTTGGTGGAAAATGGACTTAACCCTTAACTTATGCGATCAAACTCTTCATTTGTTGTCGAAAGCGTGAAACTCATGACATGGTCAATGGACCGACACGCTTTTACCTCGAAAGATCTGGCAAGCTATATCAGGCATTTCGTGCCGAGGTGCCCGAATTCGTTTTATGTTGTGTAGATCATCATCAACTATTATACGCCCCCCCCCAAAAAAAAAACCTTTTGTACCAATTTTCCTAAAGAAGGCGCAGGGGAATTAATATTTGGTACTCAAAGGCGTATTTACGTTGGTTATTTGACATGGACACGTTCATGAATTAAATGACAAATATAAGCTTTTGAAAATGTTGCCTAATTTAGATCAGTTCAATTCAGTTCATTTTATTTTGCATTTCTCTAAAACATCACAAAATCGATCGAACAAATTACAAATCAAAGATGTTTTCATATAAATATATACATACATGTATATGAAGTACAGAAAGTATTTCACTGAAACATAACTTAAGATAGGCCTACTCTACTTAAAATTAACAAAACAAATTGGGCACGTACTTCGTTTTCACACATAAATCAGACATGTTTTAGCCCTCGTGACTTTTGACCTTTCAACTCCAAAATCTAATCAGTTCCTTGTTGCATCACAGAACATGCTTCGCCTTAGTTACATCAAAATCTGATCAGGTGTTCTTAAGTTATTTCGGAGTGAAAGTTGACTCGGGATGGAGTTAGTTGGGAGCCTACTCTATATATCTGGAGTCAAAGTGACTCGGATTTCCGAAAATTATTTGGACTCGGAAGAGTATATGGCGTCAACTGAAATCGAATCAATTCGACTCACAGTCACTCCGAAATCTGAGTCACTTTTACTCGGAATAGAGCAGGCTCCCAGCTGACTCCATTCCAAGTCAAGTGGAGTCGAAGCCAACGAACCCGGATCCACAGGTTATGACAGATATTAAGTGTTTTGTTGACGACTTGTGATTTCTATAAAGGTTGTTTTCTACCGATCATGCCAAATGTAGGTGTCGATTTCCTGTCTGGATTGAGTTTGAGGTGGGTAGGGTTGGGTGGAGGTGCGTGGGGGTGGGGTGGAGGAGGTTACAATAGGCGTTGGGAGTCCTCGGTGAAGGGGAGAAGCAACTGAGCCTGGGGTTGTCGTCGGTGGTGTCGAAAGGGTAAACAAACAAACAAACAAACAAGCAAACAAACAAACAAACAAACAATTAATCAAAACAATTAATGAAGAAGTACAGCTCGTCATGTTGAATTATAGGTATTTAAAGGGCAGTGACATGATTGGGAGAAATAAAAAAATGTATTTCGAACCATACAAGTTTAAGATACACCAGTGTATACACTTGCTGGAGTGTATCTCCTGACTGGAAAGATTTGTCTTGAATTTGTTTACTTCAGGAGAATCAAGCATTAACATACCAGCACTTTATTTCCCTCGTGCCCCCAGAGAGATAAATCCCATAGAAAGCTACACAACAAATTTGTCTGTCACAAGGCATACTGATGGAAGTTATTTTAAAAATGAGTCAACGTTTGATTGCAAAATTTTCACAGTATAATCCTTGCACAGTCTACGTGAGTCGAAAATAATTTTCCCTAAGTTGAAGACTACCCCAAATCATGTTATTTCCCGTTAACTGAGAATAATTGCAGGTAAAGTTATAATGATCTTTAAATCATTTCCTGCATCGTGGGGCTGTAAGAATAATACTTCTGCTTATCGCTTATAGTATTTTGTTCACTGCTTCTCACATGCTCGTTTATTTCAGTGTCGCATGCAGGGCAGAAAATAAGTTTATTTTTCAGGGCTACTTTCAAGTCTGATCTAGGGATATTATTAATTATACAAATCAACCTCTTTCATCCATAATATATTGTTATCATTTTATCTCATTTTTACGTGGTTCAGTGACCTTGTCCTCCTAACCTTAACAACAGGTTGGCAGAATAACGGATCGCACAAAATATCAAAAGCAAAGTCGATGTCTTTGTGAAAACCCAGCGAAGAGCAAATAATATAATTTCGATGATTTCGTTATTGTGTGTGAGTACAATGGTGCGATGTTTACACGCCACTTTGAATACAAATGTACTTTAGCCGATCTCATCCTACTGCACCTGCCGTCTGTGGGCGAGCAAATACGATTGGGTTCAATGGACAATGTAGCCGCTTTTGAGTAGGGATATATGATGGGAAATTATAATGGTATTCATCATGATTCGGAACGGAAGGGAAGATGTTTTGAAGAGCTAAAACGTATCTCTTCAAAACATCTCGGATTCAAAATATATAAATTTGGATTTGAGTTGCATATACATGCGACCAGCGTACGAAATACACAGCGGCTGAGGGCGATTTAGCCCCCCAAATTAACAAAATAATCCCCTAAAATCACAAAGTAGCCCTCAATTTTTCTCATAGGGTTCAATGTGACGTTTCAGGTGGTGAAATATCATTGGGGTAATTATGAGATGACTTAATCTCCCAACATGCCCAAAGGGCAGTGACATGATTGGGAGAAATAAACAATGTATTTCGAACCATACAGGTTTAAGATATACCAGTGTATACACTAGCTGGAGTGTATCTCCTGACTGGAAGGATTTGTCTTGAATTTGTTTACTTCAGGAGAATCAAGCATAATCATACCAGCACTTTGTTTCTCTCGTGCCCCCTGGGAAATAAATTCCACAGAAAGCTACACACAAATTTGTCTGTCACAAGGCATACTGATGGACTGATGGAAGTTATTTTAAAAAGAGTCCACAAAGTTTTCACTTTAGAATCCTTCCATAGTTTACCTGATTCTAGAATAGTTTTACCCTCAAGTGAAGGACTACCCCAATCATGTCATTTACCTTTGAGAGAGAAAAGTTTGGTGGATAATATGCATTTTTAAATGTGAAAGTTTACTGGTGTGAAATCTGTTGAATGGGACTTTTTAGGAAATGAATTACCGTTCTTCATTCGTCACACAAACATCCATGTACAATTAGGGTTTATAGGGTATCGACCTTGCTATCGATCTTGGGGATATTTTGCTATATCCTATAATAGAATGTGATTAAATAAATAAACATCAACGTGTGTACCTTGAAATGCTAAGGCCACTTGAAAATTCAATATTCTGACGCTGTCCATGAATGTGCCATTTTGCCTACAATGAGATGGAAATCATAAGGCAGTATCGTAAGTAATATTCCTTGACAACATAATGTGAAACTTTTTGAGGCGAACAATGGCAGCTGAATGGCGAGAAGAAACGAGCAAATTACTCCGTGCATGTTTCAATGATTCTTGGAGAGGAAGGCCCACTCCTCACTCATTCATGATGAAACATGGTCATTGATGTCTTTAAATTGACTCTAACAATCAAAATAAGACGGTATACCGCGCCAGCACGACTGAGAAAGGAAATAAATATCGATTCCTGGCAAACATTCAATCGCTTCTTCAAGGCTGCTCATTTACACATTGTGAATGAAAAACGTGAGCGAGAGAAACCGACTGTTGAGAGAGAGAGAGAAAAAAATGCGTCGTCATGAATCCATTACCTCTGGCAACACTAGCTGCTTTTGACAGCAGATTATGTTAGGATTATACTAAGTCTTTTGCAGCATTTTGCGCATTTGGAAGGTTTTTAAGACCCAATTGCAAAAGGTTATTGTAGCGTACGTCCATAATTGATTTGGATTAAACAATGTTTGTGATTCTTAAATCGTTGATCGATCATGATCGATCCTTATCTCACGGTGGGCCATAAGCTTTTTGCCTCTGTTTAGGATATTATTGAGGTCTCTCTTTCTACCTCCAGATACCAACCGACTGGACGACGCGTTGCGTTTGTGCAAAGTTTGGGGGTGTTGGGTAGTCTAAGTTTGAGACTTTTTACTGCAATCACAAAGCAAGGTAAAACCACCCGAGAGTCGTTTGCCCTTACACTAAAGAACAACTCCATGCAGACGAATCCTTCATACTTTGGTCATTATTGGGCGAAGACATGGTGAATGAAATCTATTTTCCACCTCCTTAGTACAACCTAGTGAGTCTCAAAGAAAAAAAAAACGCTTAACCAAGAGTCCAAGACATCTGCTCAAAATGATGCATGGGTACTGATCAAGAAGAACCCACCAATTATTATGTAGAGTTTAGGAACCATCTCGCAATACAATTGACATGAGCTGGAAAATGCAAGTCAATAATAACCCCCCCCCCAAAAAAAAAGAAAAAAAAGTTATGCATGAATTAAAGGCAAGGTTCACCCTGACATCAAGTTGGTGTTAATAAACGCAGAACAATAAGAGAAACATATAAATGAAAGTTTGGCGAAAATCCACCAAAGAATAACAGGGTTATGAGGTTTCAAAGTTTTCAATTTGTGACGTCACATGCGAGCAGCTCCCTATATGTCATGTGGTATGAATTCTGTAAAAGTGCCGTTTTCTCAGAAATTTGAAAATGATTTTACCTGTGCATTCAAAATATTATCAGAAACATTATTTCATACATGCAACTATGAAAAAAAAACCCCCATTCAATTATCATGAAACATTAAAAAAGGGCAATTCATGGAATTTACATTACATGACATATTGGGAGCTGCTCGCATGTGACGTCACAAATTGAAAACTTTGAAACCTCATAACTCTGTTATTCTTTGGTGGATTTTCGCCAAACTTTCATTAATATGTTTCTCTCATTGTTCTGCTTTTATTAAAACCAATTTGATATCAGGGTGAACTTTGCCTTTAAGGCTCTTAACATCATACAGAGATATTTATACGCAACAACTGCAGAATATTTCACTGCGAGAAAGTGTTGCATCCCGAGAAGACCATAGACCAAACGATACACCCTCACCCAATAACCATAACCCCTAGCTAACGGGTCAACGATGGGCAATTAAGGGTAACTATACCGAGTCTATAGGAGGCCAATTTGTACGGCGTAACCCAGCTTTAATCACAACGGATCAACAATGCCAATTATGAGATTACCCTATCCCTAACCCTGATCCAAACCCTATAATATGTTGGTGGTTTAAAGTCTTGGATCAGCGCCTGGCACTCTCTCACGACATTGCCTCCCTGATCATCGGACAGTATCACCCCTGCACAGGTGTGCACCACCTCCACTCCCTAGGGAGTATTCCTAGCCCGGCTGCCACTAAGGCGCTCAAGCTACTTTTGCCTCCAACGGGATTTCTCGTCCTCTCAGGCAAGGGCGTAGGCTGGTTTGGGCACGGGTTTAGGTGCACATCTGGGGAGGTAATTAAAGTGACGATGGAAGGTTGGCACATCTTAGGGAGTGGAACTAAAGTTGAGTAAATCAGTGCGTTTGAAAGCTGAAAAAGTGGTGCATAATTGTCGTTATTGGCTTGCCAGGGCGAACTCTATGCTCTGGCGGGGGGGGGGGTTGGGCACGTGCACCGAGTGCATCCCCCAGCGACACCCCCCAGCCTACCCCTTGTGCAGGTATCTCATTTGTACTCCTAGTGTGTATTGCAGATAAAATGTCTTAACCAAGGACACAGAACGTCGCGACCGGATTCGAACCTGGGATCTCTAGTCGAGAAACACTTTGTCCTTATCACTAGCCACCACGCCTTCGACCAGCGGTGAGATATGAGTCATCACGGACCTGTCCTAGAGACCTAAACCTACCTTAGGATGCGTTGGCGATTTTGTGTCTCCTCGATCTCCATTCGTAGCCTCAACGATTATGCCCGGATATCAGAGCAGATCGTTGGTTTTCATGCATATCGTTCCCATGGCTTTGCAGATCATTGGCTTGATCCTAGCTAAGGGCCTGATTATTCAAGGGCGTACGGCTTGTTGGCGAGTGTGCGAGCGATCTTGGCCCGGAGGTGGAACGGGGAGTGCACATCTTAGGAAGGAGGTGGAACTAAAGTTGAAGTAAAAATCAGCGGCGTTGAAACAGAAAAATGGTGTCATTTTCTTTTTTTTTGCTATGAAGGTGGAACTCCTATGGCTCTGGCGGGGGGGGGGGGGGGGTTGCACGTGCACCCAGTGCACCCAGTGCACCCCCAGCCTACCCCCTTGATATTGAAAAGTCGTGATGGTATTCTGCTGTTCAGCCGTTCTACCATACTTTGTTGCTGCTCTGTTACAACCAATGTAAAGCTATGTGTTCAAGCTTCATCTACGGTAAGCTATACAGTCTGTGCTTGGGATCCGGCTTACACCACGGACGCTTTATGTCCTCCCTTCTCAAAAGTATTGCAACATACATAACGCATGCATTTTAGGTTGAAGGGGTCTTTCTAAAAGATGTCCTAATACGTTTATTATTGAAAAAAACAAATAAATTATTTGAAAAGACATCAATGAATATTATAATTCGTTTCTTCTCCAAGGCGGAGAGATTATCAGATGCAGGCGCGCCCACGACAGAGGGGATGGAACATAGAATTTAACCCCTTTTTCGCCTCCCGTAGGGGTGGAGTGTTAATTCACACTAGCAACGTAATTCGGTTTCATATTACCAATGAAACGGTTTGATGGTTCAGAAAGACTTCCAGCAAACAAAAAATGTCAATATGTTCCTCTGAAGGGGTCTCAGAAAGAAGATCACACCCCTCGAAGAAGAAAGTGACCTTCTATCTTCATAAGACAGCGGTAAGGACGTCGTGCGCATGGCAGAATGTCGTTAGAGCAAAAAGGTGTTCATGGCAGAATGTCGTTAGCATGCGCTGAAAACAGAATGTCATTAACAGGAAATTGCTTGTAATGTTACAACCATTGGCTTATTTCACATGAAATCAAAGTATTGTGATCTTTTAGGTCCTTTTTATAAGTATGTTAGGCAGAAATATGGAATAAGTTTTTTTTGTCAAGTTAGATTCAATTTAATCTTAACGACATTTTGCTTAGAACACTTGCTAACGGCATTCTGCCATGCACACCTTTTTGCTCTAACGACATTTTGCCATGCGCACGACGAGGAGGAAACGCCCCTCTTCAAGTCATAATTTCTTATTCTTTCTAAATTCTAAAGGCAGTTTATTATTTTAAACATCTTAAAATTTACTGTCATGAGACTTCTCAGTACATTGGATATAATGATGCGAAGAGAAGGCTATCATCTTTAATTAGTAGTCTTATCCTCCTTGTCACTGTCTTAGGAAGATAGGAGGTCACTTTCGTCTTCTAGGGGTGTGGTCTTCTTTTTGAGACCCCTTCAGAGGAACATATTGACATTTTGGTTTTCTGGAAGTCTTTCCAAACCATCAAAACCGTTTCATTGTTAATGTGAAACCGAATTACTATGCTAGTGTGAATTAACACCCCACCCCTAGGGAGGTGAAAAAATGGTAAATTTTATGTTCCAGCTCCTCTGTCGTGGGCGCGCCTGCATTTGATAATCTCTCCGCCTTGGAGAAGAAACGAGAAAGAACATTCATGGATGTCTTTTCAAATAATTTGTTATTTCCCAATAATGAACGTAATTAGGACATCATTATAGAAAGACCCCTTCAACGTAAAATGCATGCGTTATAGTGTATGTTGCAATACTTTTGAGTAGGGAGGGTACGCACCAACAGCATAAGATATGGGGATTGAGAGTGTCCAGAACGCTGAAGCTAGATTCATCAACGATATGGGAGAGGCTCGAGTGGTAAAGCCCTCAAGGAATCACTAAGCTGGATCCAATTCCAAATTCCAAGGTAGGAGGAGATATCAAATCATAAGATGCACAATAAGATGGCCGTCTATCACAAATTGTATACTTCATCGGAATCAGCTCGATTTAGACAAGAACATATAATATCAACTAACAATTCGGTATAAATCATAGAACTGTACAAGAAAAGATGTGCATGCACACCTATCTACATGAGTAGACTCTACTCATTTTACCTATACGGGACGACTAAAGACTGGAACAACCCACCATTCTCCATGATTTTGATAAGGGAAAGGTCAAAATGTCACCACTAAAACATTAGGACTACATTTTAAGAAATTACGATTATTCCAAATTCTAACCCCAAATCGACCACACCCTTGAAACACCTCTAGTATAAGCATCTTTACGGTCAAAATCATTTCAAAAACAAGTGATCGAGGAACACCTATACACACTAAGAAATTAAGGTACAAGTAAGGTGTAGGAAATTGTAACAATAGCAGCACCCTATAGGCTGCAATTTCGAACCCCAGATGGTGCAGTTCTTACATTTAGCACCACATGAGGTGCAATGTTTAACCCAAAGAGGTGCATAATGTAATTCTGCACCAGTTAGAGCTAGAGTACGTGCTTCTATATTGTTACATTTCTGCACCCCAATTACACCCTAATTTCTTAAAGGTAAATGACATGATTGGGGTCGTCCTCAACTTGGGCTGAAACTACTCTAGACTCAATTAGTAAACTATGCAAGGATTCTACTGTGAAAATTTTGCAGTCAAAAGTGGACTCTTTTTAAAATAACTCCCATCAGTATGCCTTGTGACAGACAAATTTGTGTGTAGCTTTCTATGGGATTTATTTCTCTGGGGGCACGAGAGAAACAAAGTGCTGGTATGATTATGCTTGATTCTCCTTAAGTAAACAAATTCAAGACAAATGCTTCCAGACAGGAGATACACTCCAGCTAGTGTATACACTCCAGCTAGTGTATACACTGGTATATCTTAAACCTGTATGGTTCGAAATACATGTTTTTTTTTTATTTCTCCCAATCATGTCACCGCCCTTTGGGAATTTAAATCATCTCATAATATTACCCCAGTGATATTCCACCATCTGAAGCGTATCTGCAGGCTGCATGACACTCAGAACCCCAGATGGTGCAGTTCTTACATTTAGCACCCCATGGGGTGCAATGTTTAACCCAAATAGGTGCATAGTGTAATTCTGCACCAGTTAGAGCTAGAGTACGTGCTTCTATATTGTTACTTTTCTGCACCCCAATTACACCCTAATTTCTTAAAGGTTAATGACATGATTGGGGATAGTCCTCAACTTGGGCTGAAACTACTCTAGAATCAAAGAAACTATGCAAGGATTCTCCTGTGAAAATCTTGTAGTCAAACGTTGACTAATTCTAAAATAAACAATGTCAATATCACTCGTAGCACGGAAACCTGCTGTGTGGCTCTCTATAGGGCTTATTTTCATCGTCCCCGGATAAAATTAAGATACACATATGTTTATACTTAAAGGCATTGTATAACAATATTTCCAGTTTTAAAAAAAATGTAGCTGCATGATTCCCCATGATATCAGTGTCTCTGACATAGTCTAAAAATGAAGCCCTGAAAAATTGGCAGTTTAAAACAATCATTAAGTGCTTTAAAAAAGTAAAATCATTGAGAGACCATTCCAGTTTTCCCCCATAGACGGCTGTGTTGCAGAATTTCGCCTGATAGGAAATTAATGTGCCAATTTGAATCTGCACATATTGTACAAGTGACAGGCTGACAGCATAACTGTCCAAACTTTTGTGTTCTAAGGTGTTTATTTGTCCATTCACACACTGTCAGATATGTTAGATAGCAAAGTTCGATAATTTTTTAAACGTGTCTTCCACAGTGTTATATAGCGTCTTTAAGTAAACAAATTACAGACAAATCCTCCCAATTGGGAGATCCACTCCTGCTAGTGTATAGTTGGTATAAATTTCAACTCATTTGGTTCTTGAGGCATTTTCAAGTGTTTCCAATCATGTCACTAACCTTTAATGTGTGCTAGGCACCAAGTACATGTGAAGTGCTGTTTCAATGAGACTGGGAGGGTTACTTAGTGGATGGATCAAAGATCTTCCACATGAGAGGGGTGTCGTGAGGAAGCTTGAAGAAGGGAAGCCAAAAAGAGTCACTTGTTTTTCTTCGATTCCCCTCTTTCATTTTTGGGGAGATCCTAAATCATTCTGCCAAACGAACCTGTAGACTAGGTGTAAGTAATAAAAAAAAAAAAAAAAACACCACCAATTTTCTTTTTACAATAATCGCATAGATACATAAATGCTACCTCTTGTTATATGATATTGAGTAATTGTACATTTTTGACATAATTTTTGTCACTTATAGGTCTACCATTTCATCCTCTGAAGCATGGTTTTGCTGTCTGAACTTTGTAAGTAAAATACATCTTCATAAGCTGTTGACGTGTTTACAAAATGATAAAACACCCTTTAAACAATATTTATCAAATCATGACGCACCAATCTTGAAAAGGGTAAGCTCAAAATATTGACAAAGGGGGCTGTTTTGTTGCGTAGTAGTATTGTGTATCGTTTTGTAATTGCGGTTTTTGAAGGAAAATAGAGCCGGGTCTGTATGAACATAGAACCGTTTCAATCACACGAGGAAAATGGAAAATGGCAGCCGATATCCGCCCCTTCAAGTCAATCAAATGACTGCTACGTTCTGCGGTCTGGTGCCATTGAACTTTGGCAATCTGCCAAATCCAGGAAGTTTTGATGAAAATTACGAATCGAGAGATTTCGAAACACTAATATCTGTGCACAACCGCGCGGCATGTTTACAAAGCAGACGTTCGTTCAACTGTATTCTGAGTGCGTTGGCTTGAAACTCCACAACAGCGATTTTTCGAGTAATATCTACGGACGTACGTCACAATTATCGCGTCGGGTTGAGTCAATACTTGTGGCGGGATTATAAATATGAATAATGTTCCTTCTGCCACATCATTCATCGAGGGTCGCCGCCCCGCTAGTACAACACGCGCGCGGAGGTCGGCGACCGCATACAATAGCAAGAGCCCCGGCTAGTTGGAAAAAGAGACTGGTGCATAATCACTTTTGTATTTCAGTGAGTCACGCCGTTCTCCATTCAAAGCGTGGGAGTGACGAACGTTTTGTTTTGGTCAGAGTGTGTTCTTGACATTGGGCACCACTCAGGGCGAAGACTCCTCTTCATCGCTTCGTAGAATTCGCACTTTCTACATGGCGACGGTGCACGGCTGTCCATGCAGCCGCTGTTTGTTTTGATATGGGAGAGCATACCCCAGCTCTTTCTAGCCTTGACCAGTATGCACGACGATAACGATTTTTATATATTCTGGACATATTTTTTCGGAGAAATTGAAGGCAGTATTCTTAATTTGTACAGACGCAGATACAAATATTCAATTTGTCGAACCGGGTTTGAATATTGTATGCATATCCCATTTGCAAGCAGTGAAACTGAAATGAGAATGTAGCATATGGTATTATGTTGATGGATCTGCCCCCTTGTTTTGAGGGGTGGGGGTGGGGGAGATATTAAAAAAACCTTACAATATTATTCTCACAATAGTCTAGAATTTCTATGTTGCATGCACTGCTCTTTTTCCCGCAATATATACTCTGGTTCAGAAATAATCTATCTGTTGGCAATATATGCGACAACTGCAATATGTCATACTTGGTGATATACCTAAGGAAGTCTTATTTACCCAGGGTAGCCCCTTAAGTTATAAACACTGCACTGCTCTCTCAGCAGGCCCTGCAAAGGCAACAACGTGTATTGTATATCCTGCAAATTTGCCTTGTCAAAGTTTAAG
>JZLH01S0625690.1:37315-48675 GCA_001188425.1 Eucidaris tribuloides | reverse complement strand
TGGTTGAAAGTGAGTTCTCGAGATCCATTTACGTCATGAATTTGTGTTTTATGAGAAAAAACTAATAACGACATCGTTACAGAATACTCAAGGTTGTTCTTTCTGTGAGTTTTCAATTTTGCTCAAACTGCTGAATCGCGGTTACTGTGCACCGTAGCAGGGACCAGTCGCAGCCCTCTTATTTGGTTAACGGCTAATTCCCTGCGCGGACCTTTGGCCTTAACGGGCTATCGGACCATTTGGAACGGCAGCGTGCCACGTTTGACGTCGCGGATTTTAAATATAATACCTGAAGCAATTTGAAAAAGGACATGAAGATTTAACGTCCAGATTTTCACCAAAACTCAATATTTTACCCCAAGTCTCCTATGACAGTATGAGGACGGTGTTATTTTTATTATTAATCTTCACATTGTATATGATTTCAGCTGATTTGATTCATATAGATGTTTGTTTGACGTGCAAATCATGACACAATTCTTTAAATACTAAAAGCAAGCCAAGACCAGATCTGCTTCCCCCCCCCCAAAAAAAAATTGTTGTCGACTTTATCTCTGTTTTTGCGTGTCGTTGCTCAATCCTGTGCCAGTATTCTTGATCGCTGCTTACGGTGACATTGAACAACAATTTTTGCCTTCCTGCTGCCATGAGAAAAGGTGATTATTTGATGTCTGAGCGTTGACATTTGGAATAAAGGTTGTAGTTTGATATTGGCAGCACAGTGAACAAACTTTTTTTGGCCTATTACATGTGACTACATGTACATGTATTTGATTGCGGTTAAATTGCTTAGAAAATGATACATTTTGAGATGCGGGTATAATTCTCTGATTAACAATTTACCTTTTTGTGTTAAGTCTAAACACCATATCTGGGCAACATGAAAGGTTTAACATGTAGTCCTACAGATTAATTGAACATAACATGTACATTTGTAAGATTACTTGTATGAATCAATTTTTAGAGTTTGATAACAGTTTTAAAATGAAATGCCTGATATGGTACTGAAATTTGGCTAAAATATTGTCCGGAAATAATCGTTTATAATTTTTATAGTGACGGTGTACGTGAGCTTGGCAAATTTTACTTCACCATACATGTACATGTCATGTTGCAAAAATTATTGCTTCATTACACATGTATTGCCTTTTCCATTTGATTTGATGAGTTTCTTGTCAACAAAGGGGGAAGTCCCCTTTTTCAGACTGTGGCTTCTACAGACCGCGTTTTTGATGCAATTTGTCTTGAGCGGAATTCATTTCAGTGGCCTCTATTCTAGGCAGGGTGGCTACTAAAGAAGGGGTGGCATTAAAGATTTGATGTTTCGGGATTTGCAAGTTCCATTCACTTCCTTTCATTATACCAAATGGGTTTAGTTAGTTACTTACAAATGTGTGTGTTGAAAGTTTTGAGATCCGATGAATTTTGTTGTTTTATGAGAAAAAATAATAACGATAATGTTTACAGAATATATTGATCTCTTTTTGCGGTCTTAAATTTTGCTTAAAATTGTTAATCGCCATGATTATGTGTACGTTCACATGACCAGCGGAGCACAGTTGACTGGTTAAACCGCCAAACTCACACGACCTTCGGCTAACGCAGGGTCCACACTAACTTTTTTTTTTAGTGGCCCCGGTCGGTGCCACTAAAATCTTAAAATTCATTTTTTGGTGGGCCCGACATTGAAATTTGGTGGCCCCCAAAAAAACAAAAGGAAAACATGAACAATTTGTACCATTTACTCTTGCATGATATTTAGTAGAAGAAATAGGTCCCTCAGGATCCTAAAATATTTTGTGCCAAACAGCGGAAATTCTTTTTAGATTCTCGCCAAGATGTTCCAGCAGTTGTTCGTGAGAATCTTTTTTTTTCTTGATGTTGTACAGTGTAATAAATAAATAAAAACAAACACTAGTGTATGTTCATAGTTGTCCATTATTAAAAGTTTTGCTTGTCCGAAAATATATGTGTGTGTGATATATGTCTTACTTAATCATTCACTTGGTATCAATTGTGTAATGTGTTCAATATCAATGTTCTGAATTTGTATAATTAATCTCATATCATGTCAAGGATTGCAGCAACGAGTAGCATATATTATGCATATGGAGGCAATGAAAATTTCACGCAGGTCTTATCCCAAAATTGTATCCCTAACATGTACATGAATCCAAACAATTTTTTATAACCTAATGAAAAATGTCTTGAAATAACAAAGTGAAAATCAACCAAAATAAGTGTACATTTTCAGTGTTTATTTCATTCCCCAAATCGCATTAATATTTACATGGTCTTAGATTCAAAATCATTTGCAGATTGATTCCTGACAAGAAACACTCGCTTCTAAAACTTGATAAATTTTAAATTAACAAAGAACTTCATAAAAGGGAACACGTGAGAAACAAGACTAGCTATAGCCAGACCGCCAGGCAGCCAGTTGAACAGCGCACCGTATTGGCATTCTTCTGGGCCGCCAAGCCAAGGCCTAGATTTCAGTGGCTAGTCGTAGCCTATTTGAGGTTGTTTCCACTTGCTCCAATTCGCCACTTTTTGACCCAACGCCCCCCAAAATCAGGTTTAGGAATTTCAGAACATTAATTTCTCTACACTCCTTGTGACATATCTGGTCGTGTGAATTATCACGATTCAAGTGTAGAAATTTCACCACCAAAATCGTAAGTTAGAGCGGCGTGAAATACACACCATTTTAAAACATATTATGTAAAGCATTCACTGAAGAACTAACTGTGCGCGATTTGCCGCGAATATCTATGGCAACTTGTAGAAACTTTAAAAAATGTCATATTAAACATTCTGCCTCACCTTCTCTGCTACTTGACAGTTAATCTTTATTGAATTATTTCCAATATTCTTTAAAGGTTCTTGCTCAAGAATTATTTGGTGATCTCATTTTTCTTTTTCTTGATGCAAGGCTTTCTCTTCCTGCAATTATTGGGAAGCTGCACTGGCCACTGTATGGCCTCGATAAATTAAGATTGACTCGCCTTCCAGGGCCCTGCTAATTTTGGTCTGGAAAATCCACTATTACTAGCAAGAATTGCCGGGATTTTATCGCTAGCTTTGCTCTAGCAAAATGACTCATTTATTCTTTACTGATTTGGTATTATTTTGGAAAATTGCGATGGCATATATTAACTGCTGGCAATAAAGAATATATTTACATTAGCTGTAAATTTCACGGGGTGGCGAATTTTTAGATTAATTCATTTTGAAAATTCGACTGCGCGCCTCCCGATAATTTCGACGGAAGGCGATTTTGTAGTTTGGGTTTTGTCCACTAAGTTGGGACCTTTTCAAAAAATGAGGTCATTCCCATAGTAACAATGCGCCATTTCAATATTTTGCCTCAAATTGATAAATCGACAGGTATTATTTTGACAGAACCATATCTAAACTATCAAACAAAATCAACCGATGGGTACCTCTGAACTTTACTTTTTTTTATAATGAGTGACTTAAGTTGCTGTGCGGTGTCCCACCCCTATTTTTAGTTAACAAGTGTGACATCATTTGAAAATTTGCACTAAAAAATATTGAAATATCATTTTGAAAGTCAGAATTATCATTCATAATATTACAAAAAGGAATAAAGAATGTTTTACAGTCAAGGCTCGTATATTCAGGAAACCATTGTACCTTCTTTAACATAACAATTACTGGCTTAATCTGAACTTGGTGCCTCATGAAAAAACTTGATACCGCCGCTACACCGTGGTAGGTCCGCCCTAAAATTCAATTGTAGGTGTCTGGTAAAAAGTATACTATTATTAGACAGCGAATAACCATAAAAATTGATCCCTTTAAGTCTTTAATTTATCAAGGCTCTGGAGTTGGAAACATTTTGACAACAAAAATTGCCCTAAATCATCCAATTTTTCTCAGAAAAGGAAAATGTAAGTGAGAAATTAATGTGCGTGTCCGGGGTAGTGGCGGTATTTTTGAAGGCCAATGACACTGTCCTTGGCAAAAACAAACTCAAATGTCCTGGAAGAAAAACTAATCTGAGGGGTTAGGAATTTCACAGGGGTGCTTACCTCTTATAACATTTTAGGGGGGACAAGATTAAAACTTAAAAATACACAAAACATACTGTGGTGTTCCACCCTGTAGTTGTCCGGTATTCTAGATAACACAAAATGGGAGATTAACCTGTATTTTAGCAGCATTAGTTGTTTTATTTTACAATGTTAATTACTTTTCATTCCAGAAGAAGGTGGTTATTAGAAACTTTGTTGATACATTAGGAGACATATATCACTTATTATTTAGAAAGCACAGGCAATACTACTTACGACTCTAGATGGACACCAGTGTCCATGTTAGAGTCGGTAATTTTCACACACATTGGACCATATGACCAATTTTTTGACAATGCCTGATGAAGATACTCTTTTTCCCTTCAAAACATGTATCCTGATCAAGGTTTCTTTGAAATGCCACCTTTTTGAATAGAAACACCGACAACCATCCAAAGGCATTGTCATGTTTTCTATTTTCACAAATGTCACATTTTTGGCCGAAGAATTTCGTGGACAGACCAGGTTGCGTTCTCTGTTTTTGTATGAGCCAGCGCTGGCGCCGAATCTTTGCTTGCCTGATTTTAGAAAAATTAACACGCAAGGGTAATCATTAATTTTAATCACAAAAAAATCACATTGACACTTTGAATATTTTAGTTGCACCGATCGGGCCACCTAAAACCTCCATATATTTGAATTTGTGGCCCGACATCTAATTTTAGTGGCCCCGGGCCACCGGGCCACCGCTAAGCTGTCGAGCCTGGTAACGGCCTGATCGGACTTTAGAATGGCTCGTGCACTTAGTTAACGGCCCTGTAAATTTTGAAGTTAAATGTTTTCCCAAAACTGCGTATATTCTACCCAAGGTTCTATTGAAGGTTTTTTATATTATACTAATCTCATTGGTGAGACGATTTGAGCTGATTTATTATTCATTTTGCAGTTTTCTGACGTGGCAATTCTCATAGTCCTGGTCCTTAAAGGTACGGTTTGACTGTAGCATTTTTTGCCAGTGGGTCCAAGGGGGGTTAGTATTTCAGTCAAGATGTGAGGAAATGGTGGAATTGGCTATTGAGCAAGTTTGACTACATGGTGTCAACATGGGAGATTACCTAATCAGTCCTGTGTGTGCACAACCAACTAGACAAGATTTGGCAAGTCATAAATTAATGAGATTAAGATTGACAGTCAACAAATGACAGATTGTTGGGACTGTGATATGTATGCAGCTACTGTGTGGTATTACTAAAGCACTGATTTAGAGAGGATTTAAATATCTTGGGACTGCATGTGTTGAAACTTGAAAGCTGTTTGTCCCACTCTATTAGTATTCCCAAGGAGGTAATCCTTGAACTATCCCTCCTACATGTACATGTATAATCCTTGGTCCCACCCCAACTCCAAAGCATGAAAGACAAACAATTGACACAAAATACATAACTGTAAACATTCTCAATCCAATTCATTTTGCTCTAGAAAAAAAATGTGATGTACTCATGTACATGTATTTTTTCTGAACAGAAAAAAATGATTGGAAACCATTTTGTATTACTCCTTCAAGTTTATTTCCCCTCACCATAATAGTAGCAGTACAGTGCACTCCCATTATAACGAACACAGTTATAACGAAATTCCTGTAATACAAGGAAGTGGAAATTCAGGTCCCAAAATTATAATCGATATATCTGTACGTACTTGTTCGGTTATAACAAAATTTTGATACAACAAAAGAAAAACGCCGGTCCTGAGGACTTCGTTATAATGCCTAACGGGAGTCACCTGCACTAGAGTTTTTTAAGTATGATAGTACACAACATGTGTGATTACACAACTATCTTAATTTATGTATTCACTGAATTTATTTTTTTTTTTGGGGGGGGGGGATGAGCATGCCACTTCCTATCAAATAAATTCCTGGATGTACACTCTTTGTGCCATGTCACCCTTATTGTGATTGGACATTAATTATCAAGTTGTTTTGTTTTCAGTGGGGGGGGGGGGGTGGGGGGTAATACGGCTATTACCCTTTATGGCTTCTCTAAATGTAAGTACGTTTTCAGTGAAACCTCAGTCGTGTGTACAGCTTGACTTGATCTTTGTATGCAAATTCATGCCAGGCTTCCATTCTAACAAATACCCGCACTTGACATGGTATTCCTGGCAGATATTCAAGGATATCGGGATATGGCTAGGACTTTACACTAGAAACTAAATGTACGTGTCTCGTGTTAGTGTTTTTGCCAAGTTAGCTAGTACTGTACGTACATGTACATGTACATGTACTCACTACATTTGTTGATTAGATGTTGGCTGGAACTGCACATTACATCATTTACAGTATCTGAAAACACAGAAGTGGAAAGGAGGATAATAAACTTTGGCTGTTCTGTAAGGTAAGACTTTGTTTGCTGATAAATGATAAAGTGGCTGAATTTGAACTCTGTTACATATTTGCCAAGAGCTGTTCCTTGATAAACTGTACTTCATGTAGTTGATTATTTGCTGGCTTGAAGAATACAATTACACCTATGGTACGCATACTTGTAACATGTAAAACAAACTAATATTGGACTGGAAACTAAAGGAGGAAAATGTTGGGATATTCCTTTGAAGGTACATGTAATTCTCGTCTTGAACTAAAAATGTACATGTAACTTGATTTGAAATATTGAAAGGGAAATTTTTGGTCAAGAACAGTTATTAAAATCATGGAGCTCCATGGTTAAATGGTATGGTGCTGACCAAGGAAATATGGAGGGGTTATACATGTACAGTATGAGCGTTTTATCTGGTATTTCAAGAAATCGTTTTGGCAACTAAGTTTATTCAAAATTAAACATTTAATGCCCAGGGCATTTGATCGATCAGACAAAATTCTTATCATCCTTAAATTACAAAGTTTGGTATTTGCATGACAGACATCAGAAAACAGCATAAAACCTCATAAAATCTCAAAAACACAATTTTTTTTTTTTTTTTTTTGGGGGGGGGGTTCATCATTTAACAAAATTAACGTGGGCTTGAACACAACATATTTTTGCCGATAACAGTTTCAGCTTGCTATACATTGTTGGTTTGGTTTAGACTTACACAGCCATTCCATACTTGTGTCACATGGGTCACGCCTGCTGTGTGTCACAAGTCAGGGTATAGATGATTGGTTTACATGATCGGGTAAAGCAGTCAGCTTCAATATTTTCTCGGTTTTGATCTATACCCTGGTTTGTGACTTGTGTGACATGAAATATGCGTGACTCACGTGACATTTACGTGGAATAGTAATATACATAGACATGGAATTTAAATACACTTTCAAACTCTTATTGAAGTGCCTATGGTTTGGCTGTTTCGTAAGGTAAGGGTGTGATACTAAAAAACAAAGTCTGTGACACAATATACTCCAAAAGTACTGTAAATAGACAGTAGAGAGATTTGTGTTGTAGGAAGAGGAAACCGTTGGGTTGCAATGACATTTCAAAAAAGGAAATTCATGTGCATGTCATTATCTAAAAAGAAAGAAATAGGCCATGATGTCTGTCTGCATTTCAGCCTTGATAGAGGGTAAGGTCAAAGGGAAACTGTTTCGATTAACCGGTTGAGACAATAAATGTTCTCCATAGACCCATCCCAGCCTGAGATATCTGATTCTTTTTAGTCTCTAATAGGTTAAAGGTAAATGACATGATTGGGGGCAGTCCTCAACTTGGGCTGAAACTACTCTAGAATCAAGTAAACTATGCAGGGATTCTCCTGTAAAAATCTTGTAGTCAAACATTGACTCATTCTAAAATAAACAATGTCAATATCACTCGTAGCATGGAAACCAGCTGTGTGGCTCTCTATGGGGCTTATTTTTATCGTCCCCGGATAAAATTAAGATACTCCTATGTTTATGCTTGATTCTCCTTAAGTAAACAAATTACAGACAAATCCTCCCAGGTGGGAGATCCACTCCTGCTAGTGTATAGTTGGTACTTGATACGTATTTCAACTCATTTGGTTCTTGAGGCATTTTCAAGTGTTCCCAATTATGTCACCAACCTTTAAGAACTTACCTGTAGTGCCAATCTTGGTAGATGCAATACATACATGTACAGTGCAAGTGCTATATATTTTCAAACATTCTTGATAGACCATTTTTACCTGGAGTGCATGTAATCTGTATGACTATTTTTGCAGTTGGGTATTCATTCACAAAATTTGCAAAAATTAAAGTGCACTGCAAAATATACAGCATGTGTCTAGAACAGGGTAATTATGCCACCAATTCATTTACTTGTCGACCATTAACATTTGGTCGCCATGGGCAACATATCTTCTAATCCCTCGTGTTTCCAACCATTCCAATTGCATTGTTCATGTCATGTCAATGATAAATGGCTATCAAAATCTTTCATAATTTGCATTTTTGATGGTAATTATGAAATCTCAAATGCAGGCCCGAAAAGCCCAACCAATTAATGACCCTCATTAAGTCAGAGACATAATGTACAGCTATTAACGACTCTCCAATCTGCAATATGGATTCTACACATGTACGGCTGATTAGTAATGGGACTTTGAGTAGTCTCTAGCCTAGACCCTATTTGTTGGTTGTCATTATTTACTCGTTTGATTTGGCACGCTATATCCATGATATTTTATACAATGTGCTATGGGTTTCAGGTGTAAACATTTGCACAGTATGAATGAGTTGTGTGGACTATGCACAGTACTAATAGTACATAAAAATCTTCAAATTATAATCAAGTCTTGTGCTTAGGCTATGTGTAATTTCATGTTGCTGGCATGTCGTTGATAGCTTGCGGACAGAGAACAGTGTATGCTACCTTTTAATTGAAATGTCAGATATAATGTAGTCTCCTTTCTAGACCACAGTATTTGGTTTTAAAGCGGGTTGGCAGATGTATCTCTAATTTTTGTTGTTGTTTTGAATTGATTTTTTTTCTTCCGAATTCATGCTCAGTCTTGCACAAATTATGCACAACTTATGCAAAAGCAAAAGGAAAACATACCAAACTATCTAACAAGTAAACAAATCAAAAACCAAAACACCCAACAAATAAACAAACAAAACAAATACACACAAAAAACAGTCAACTTGTGAAATGCATAGGAATGGTGTGCAGTACGCTGTCCTGTACATGTAATTATTCAGGAAACAATTTTACTTGCCCCGCAAATTTGGACCAAGTCTAGTGCCAGTAACATGTTGGAAACAGACAATAAATTCAAGAAAATCCGTACTTTGCAAATAGAATGATTTATAAGAGAACTCTCATTAAATTGTAAGATTACGCTGCTACAAATACATGTACCTCTACAACTTAGGCTAATATAAGAGACAAATGAGAAAATAGCTGTTCCATGGGTTTATTTCTGCTTGCCTCTCGTACAAAGAGTTTATTGCCTCATGAAATTATTTGAATGGTTCAAACTGATTTCTCAAATGGAATAATTCACAAGAACTCCCATTAAATGGTAAAATGATCTCTTCTATAGAGGGAACTGTATGAATAGAAAGAAGATTGTTTTAAGGACTTATTTCTGCATGCCGCTGTTGCACTGAGTTTCAAGTCTAAAAAAATTATTCACCGTCAAGGCGCGAACATCGACTTTGTTGATCCAACCAGCTGCTCTACTTGACGGGACATCTGGCAAATTATGCTGACTTGAGTGACGCTAACAATCTGTCTTTTTTCCCCTGCACGAAAGGGGAGGAAAAAAACACAGGTAGCATGCTGGAAAGATCACCTTCCCATTAGACATGACTAAATAATGATCTTCTTTTAATATTTGAGCAGCCGCCGCTAACAGACAACTTCATTATTGACGTTCAAGTGAGTGAAATTTTAGACAAAAGCTGTTTGGTGTTTGACTTGCCAAAATAATAATATCTAATATTTATAAAGCGCCTTTTCGGAATTGATTCAAAGCGCTTACAACTACACATATTCAACAAATGATATACATGTACATGTACATTGAGATTAAAATCAAACTTGATGTAATCACTTCGGAACAGATGTGCTTTTAAAAGTTTTTTGAACTTGTTTGTGGTAACTGCTAGGCTCTGTTTCATAAAAGTTGACATAATATCAACTTGCCATTCTACTGTAATTTGTGTAAAAATCCAGGGCTCTGATTGGCTGTAAAGCACTGTTGCCATGGTACAGTGTAGTTGCCAGTAGAATGGCAAGTTGACATGATGTCAGCTTTCATGAAACAGGGCCCATTTTGAATGTTTTTGGGGAGACTGTTCTAGAAATGTGGTGCTGCAATAGTACATGTACAACGTCTGCACAGCTGTCAACTTCAGGGAATGACTTGGAGGGAGATTCACTTTTGCCTGCCAAAATTGTTTTTACTACCCAAATTACTAGCCAAACAGCTTCTGACAAGTGGGGGGCAGGGGGTCGATAACAACCAAAACCATTTTTTACCTGGCAAAAAAAATTTTACCTGCCAAATTACTAGCCAAACAACTTCTGTTGATGAGCTTGGTGGTGGGAGACTCCCGCCAAAAGCAGGAGGGTTGACAGCCCTGCAACGTCCGGCTGTTGCTCTGGTTCTTGAACAACAAATGAACAAAACAATCCCTTGTCCTATATATCCTATACCGGTATGTGTGAAACATGTTTGTCAAATCTGCTGACTCCTTACAGATGAAAATTTGTCTTTTCCACTTTTGTGGAGCCACACAACCACTACTAACCTTCACTTTCAGTGGGGATTCCCCAAATGGACAATGGTTTCATAACTCTAACACTCACAGTTCAAAGATGTTGACATAACAATTTATCAAATGCTGCATGATGTAAGTTATAGTGTACTTGAAGGTGTTGTTCTTGTTTTGATTTTCATCAAAAGTTTTAACAAAATGAGCTAAAATTGGTTGCAGTACTTGGTAACATAATGTAATTTCCTGTTCTCAAAACACTCTTGTGGGGAAATACACATAATGAGAATTTGATTGTGAAAATGAAAACAAGACAACATGTAGTGGTTCATATTTCCGAAGGGCTTGTATTATTAATTGTTTGTAGCTACAAACATTCTCAGGTCGAGTGACAATTCTTCTTTTTATAGACTGAGAGATATATATTTGAATGAAATTAAAGTACTTCTGTAAAAAATGGAGCAAAGGTAATCCGGCATGTGAGTAGTGATATTTTAGACAATTTAAACAAAATACACATTGCATACATCGTCTAGAATATTAATGATTGATTAACATGATGGTTGCTTGATTGGCTGAAGTGTGTGTGTGTGTGTGTGTGTGTGTGTGTGTGTGTGTGTGTGTGTGTGTGTGTGTGT
>JZLH01S0625690.1:18480-29212 GCA_001188425.1 Eucidaris tribuloides | reverse complement strand
TGTGTGTGTTGTGTGTGTGTGTGTGTGTGTGTGTGTGTGTGTGTGTGTGTGTGTGTGTGTGTGTGTGTGTGTGTGTGTGTGTGTGTGTGTGTGTGTGTGTGTGTGTGTGTGTGTGTGTGTGTGTGTGTGTGTGTGTGTGTGTGTGTGTGTGTGTGTGTGTGTGTGTGTGTAGTGTGTGTGTGTGTTGTGTGTGTGTGTGTGTGTGTGTGTGTGTGTGTGTGTGTGTGTGTGTGTGTGTGTGTGTGTGTGTGTGTGTGTGTGTGTGTGTGTTGTGTGTGTGTGTGTGTGTATCACTGTATGTGTATGTGTGTAATTCCACCACTGATCTCATATCTTAGATATGCCCCCACACTATCACACAGATGATCACAACCTTTTATTACAGTGAAGAATGTCCAAACATCGGCAGTTCCACAACCTCCATGCAATCAGTTCAGTAATATAGTAAGTAATGTAAGTTCATAAGTTTATCTTTATTGTCAATAATTTGGAAATTTTGTTCGTTGACACTTAACAGTATAGTATGTGCATGTAGACTGTACTATTTCATAATATTCTCACAAATTATCATTCTTATTCAATGTTACCTACTAATAGTCCACTCATCAAATGTACAGTGACCCCAATTCACTTTTAATAATGGCAAACTGGCTTTCTTTTCTTTTATATTCTGCCAAAATATGCAGACATTGTAACTGTGGTGGCACAGGCCATGAGTTTTATTGTGTTTTTTCACAGTTGACGTACAATGAAAGAGAGGCCGCCTATTGTCAATGTTCATGTACGTTAGTACTCGTGCGTAATCGCTGGACGAGTGCAACCAGCGTTGTGAATGTGCATACTTGTGGGGAATATTTGTAGAAAGGTGTGGCTTGACGTTAGTGCCCAAATTAACCCATATGAGATGACTTGATTTCAATAAAGCACTCATTCTCCATAGATCCCAGCCCAATACTCTTAGTCTCCAATGGGTTAAAAAGTGGTAGTGCGGCCCTAGCTCTCTTTTTGAAAGTTGCTGTGAATGTATGCCGTATGATTTTGGGAACATACAGTAAGCTCCAATATATTTTGTCACTATAAATGGGGTGACATTTAACACAAAAACTGTACAAGTCTGTTTTTTTCCCCTGTTCGGGTTTTCTGACAATACTTTCAATAAACATACAGTAGGCCCTACATTGTACTTTCATACAATGTACATGTTACATTTGTAAGGTTACAAAAAACATGTATGAGTTTGATGTTACAGAGTCACTCTTCCTATAAAAACCGTAATGTTTTACAATAAACATTTCTTGTAGTATTTTGGTACTAATCCTTTACTACAAATCCCATACCTCACCTCATCTCCCCCGACCCTCTCCCTATACTGGACTTCTGTAATTGCCTAGTCTGGCTGCCAGACATACTGGGCGGACCAGCAAAATAAATTTGTCTACGGCCGCTTTGCAGAGGCGGAGTCTGGAATTCAGACTAATAACGGTAATTGCCCTAATTCCCTTTATGCAAGTACAGTGTAGGTTTGTGGAATTTCTCCTATTCCTGGAAATAAGAATTCATGATGTCAAAAGTAGGGGATAAGAACCACTAGCTAAATTCCCATACCCACATGAAGTGGGTGTTGACATACCTGCAATAAAACTCATGATGAATATTTAACTGCTTTATGATTGTGTGATGTGGGTTATTTCCACAGTTGTGTAATCTGCCAGGGAAAGGTATGTGGGCCAATATTTGTTAACCTTGAAAAGGTATATTAGAAATATATAAGAAAATCTATCATTTATTTATTTATTGTTTATTTGTCCTTTTCAGGATTTATTTATGATAGATGGTTGTGATTTCAGAGTGTTCCCACACAATTACAGCTTACAAATCACTGTATTGAAGTATGCACACTGTAGTCCTTTCTTGTGGATACATGTACACATTTTGATTACAATGAAACTAATGGACTTGAGCAACCCTTACTGATCATTCAACGTCTCATTACAAGTACAGTATGTACACATGTACGTGCACATGTAAATGATAATAATACACTGTAGTTATGAGCCAAAATGAAACAACAGACATTAGCAAATTCTGAATGGTTTTATGTTTTTTTGCTACTTTGGTTTGTGGTTGGATGTTATGCAGTAGGTTTCTGGTTCAAATCCTATTTGGTTATTCCCTTCTTTCTGTTATGTGGGACAGTAAAGGGACGCGCCGCTCGTATGTACGTTTATTTACCTTACGCTTGCCCCTATTGCAAGGCCGTGCGTAATACTGAACTCTATGCTACGTAGTGTAGAGGTGCGTAACAACAATCGCGGAGCTGCGAACAGAATTGCCGATGAGGGTCAGTTGGGCTTAGTTCGCCTTTCTACGGGTGAATACGTGCTGCATAGGGAATTGCGCACAATTCGTGCGTGCTCGTTTTCCGAAAGTATACGGGCATTCCCGAATATTAGTCCGAGTCGGGCCAGGTCCAAACGCCCACGACTTGCGACTTTACGGTCCCTTTAAAAGATTTAGATCAATTGTTTAATCTGACTCAAAAAATGTTTTAGCAAATTCAATTATTCATGAATTGTCACACTGCCCAGTCCTTTCATTTACATTGATATGACTTTACTGTCTTTGATGAATAATGATCTAAAGGTTTATATCCACATCATGAAACCTGCTTAACTGCATGTGAATTTTTCAGTCGGACGTGAAAGAGGTAGTAACAAAAATGGGCGTCATTGGCGTCATCGATTACCAAGATGCAACCAGCAATGTCCCTTACCCCCACCCCTCAATTTCTGTTTTCCTGTCAATCAATTCTGTGCATAATTTTCTTTTACACTAAATTGCAGAGCTGAGTGCAAAACACAAAATTTCATATGTACAGCATTACATATCTCCACTTTCATTATTCTCTGTATAGACATGAAATGAGCCATAAATTCATACATCACGAGCTCGTCTATTTCTTCCTCGTCCTTTTGGTCTTTGTTGTTTGACACCTGGGTACAATATAGATGGTAGAGGCGTGTGAAAGTGAACCATGTAGGATATTGATCCAAACGTAAGCCAATTTGTTGTTGCATGAAATCATTCTAGGACTTGCATTGACCTTGTTGTGAATGTAAGGATAGTGGCATAATGGGGGCTGGTGGGGGGGGGGGGGGGGGTCTGGGGGCCGAATGGGAGACCCCGTCCCCGACCCGTCTAGGCACAGGAAATAATTTCATTGCTGATGAATTTATGTAACCTAATGACCCATCGTAACATGCCCAATTATACTGATATGAGTAAAGTAAAAAAAAAAAATTAAAGAACTGAAAAGTATCGGGTACGTTGACATTTATATATAGATACCGAGAAGCTACATATGTACCTAATTTATTAACACATTCCCACTCCTAGAATTATGTACTCCTCATTCCATCCAACATGACAAATAAGACAATTTACATACAAATGATGGAATGTGTGGAATGCATGTCACCCAGACCACACTTGTAGGTGTACCTTAACCCGTTGCCTCCGAGATACTGAAAACCCCATAGAGTTAACACAGGTTACATCCGGTTCCCGTAGCCAACGGGTTAATTTCAGACAAATGTATTTAGAAAATCACAGACAATTCATGAAAGAAAAATACTTAGTTTAAAGGCAACATTTGGGCTATAAAATTTTGTAGTACAATTTGTCTTCATTGATCAGTTTCTGAGAAAAGACACTAAAGGAGTTGATTTTCATTATTGACACATTGTTGGCAAGAGGTAAAGTATTATGTACATTTATAATTTATACAAATCTCACCAACTCTGCCCTGTAGCTGTTGTGTTACATGTATTGTGGTACGGCAAATATAGAATCAAGCAATAACATGTCCTTGCTATTACCCACATTTAGTAAATTAGATCATGGAATTAACTTGTAACTATACAGGCAATCCACAGTACTACAAGGACAGTAACAAATCAAATTGAATTGTAATGTCCTTCTGTTGTTGTGGAAAATCCCATAGAACATATCGACAACAATATGCATACTTGCTTTATTATGCGTACTAATATGCTCCTTCATCATAAATTTCAAATCCGACATTGTTAAACTTGATTAAAATCCTTGAATATTTGAAAAAGACTGCACAAATATGTCTCTGAATCATTCTTTTCTACAAAATATTGGTATGTAAACTGTATTTTAGTTGACTCCGGTAGCACGCTTTAATACACACCCCTTTTTGAGCAATTGTAAAAAAAAAATGCTCCAGTGATTTTAGAATGCAGTGACTCAGTCAAAAAAGAGTCTTGTATATGTAGTCTTGTTCCTCTACTGTAGTGTACGATAGGTTCTGGCTTATAAGCAACACGATTAATTCCAGTCTCGTATAAAGACAATTAAATTGAATTAATCAAGAAGGCGGCGGCATGTGTTATCCAGTAAAACCATGTGACATAGTCATCTCTCCCCAGGGTACTTTGGTGAATGAATTAAATATTAATGTGATTTGCACTTCACAGTGAATACCAAATGTACACAGTGTAGAATTTCCGAGTGGTTTAAAGAGATTTTTTGGCAATTGTTCTGAAAATGATACATTTATTTAAATTGCAGTGGGGGAGGCCCGGGGTCCGTGAATTATTGCAAATGTAGTATTACAGTTAATTACATTTTATGATCCCTGATAAAAGTTGTCAACATGGATGCCACTACTCCTAAGAATTTTAAGGTCAAGTACATACTGTATACAGAGGCCTTGGAAAGATAAGCAAATAGTTTTCTTTTTCTTTAAAGGGGTGGGTGTGGAGTGAGGCATGTTGAGGAGCAGTATGCTGTACCCTTTATTGCATAGCATAAAGTTTGCCAAAATTCTGATACATTTTACACAGTGTGCATGTACATGTACATGTATCTTACAAATTGTAAAATGTCACCATTTGTAGTTAACAATTATATCTTTCCTCTCCTCCACCCCTCCCCCCAAACTGAAAGAAATTATATGATATTCTCGCGAAGATCATACCCACAGAGCTGCAAACCAGGATGGTTTTGTGATATTAAAGTTTTTTTAATGTGTGTGATCATCATCAAAAGTGAGAATTTTGGAGAAAGTAAATCTTGCTTGCTTCACTTTTTTTTATTACAATGCTTTGAAAGAATGTTTTTAACCTACTGAGGTTTGCAGTGCTGGACCCATAAAGACTTGAGTTTTCAAGATTTTTTTTGTATCTCTGACAATCATTTAGGCTACATCAATCCTTAGCACAGCATCTGCATGTATAAAATTTATCAGAAAGTTGTCATGTGACATTGCTTGAAATATTCCAACCAAGTGACATTTCCATGATATTGCCAATTTATATCCTCCATCCATAAAAAGCATTGATGACCCACACATCTCCTACAAGTCCCAGATCTGACAGTTTTGGACGTAGACTAGGCGTGCATACCTCGCTGCGCACCCGGCATAATGATGCGATGTAGATCTGACTTTAATAGCGGAGCTGATTTCAATATTACAATAATATCTATCGGCCTGGCTCCTGTATGCATCTCGGTGGCTAGAGTCAGGCGTTATACGACGCAACCGATGATTCTACGCCTCCATGCTACGTACAAGGATTGCATATCCGCCTGTGTGTTATGAAGTTCAAATACACACTCTAGCAGGATTGTTATAGGGATATACTAGTTGCACTACAGGTACGTACATTGTGTATACATGTACATGTATATTTATATATTCAGTGCACTTGTAAGGTTGCAATTGTGTGACAACAATACAAAATGCTTTTGTAATAGAGGTTTTGTAAATGAGTACATGGGCGGTACTCGCTGGAGAGCCCTTTACCTGGTTTGGGAAATTTAACAGACTGTATGAGATGAAATATAAGGGTATACGTTGTTTTTAAAAAACTGATGCAGGTCACTGGATGCAATGAAGATAAAAAATCAATATGTTGCCAGTTTGTCAAAAGTGGGAGATCATATGTCAGTATTGTGGATGACAGGCTGGTATGATTGACTTGTGCTGTCGTAGTGTGATTTCCATAGATTTAACAAGGAATTTCTGTGTAGGATGTACTAAAAACAAATAGGTTCCATGACTATTATTTCATTTGTGGTATGTTTTTTTATCCACAGCTCAATTTTATCTTTGGCATTAAAATTACACATACTTTCAGCTGTGCACACATGAACTACATTGTACTTACCACACACTGTACATTATAAGCAATACGTGTATGTAATGTACTGTCCACAATAGTATACTCAGTCATTACCCACATAAACATTCAGATATGGAGAAAATGTGTGCTCATTCTTACACGTGTATGCTCTTGTTGAAAAAAATATTGGTACATATACATATGAAGCTACATGTATGACTGGTGTTGCAATGGGTGGGGTGGGGTGGAGGTGGGGTGTAGGGGAATTCCCTTGACTAAGAAGCTCCACCCGCATTGCTCTGGCCTTTTTACCGTACTTCCTTTTATCATGCACAAATTTTGATAATGAAACCATACATTTGGTCAATGATTCAATTTGATCAAGGGAAATACAGTATATACTGTAGATCTGATTAGTTTCAAAATAAAGTTAGCAAATTTAATGAATATGAGTCTAGACTATGTGTATGTGTGTAATGATAAAATCAATTAACTTTATTACATGTATCTCCATACCTGTCAAAATGTTAATTCAACTGTTATTTAAGTGCAGGCAAGGCCAAGTATGCCTACAAATGTTAAACAGCCTACATTAG
The DNA here is from genome assembly GCA_001188425.1 of Eucidaris tribuloides. Taxonomy (NCBI): domain Eukaryota; kingdom Metazoa; phylum Echinodermata; class Echinoidea; order Cidaroida; family Cidaridae; genus Eucidaris; species Eucidaris tribuloides. Next base: position 22,464 of record JZLH01S0625690.1, on the reverse strand, counting down.
CTAATTAAGCTGTGGACATACATACATTGAGAATTCACTTTGGATTTAGGTACATGTAACTCTGTTGGTGATTACCATTATCTTGCAAACTTGATCAGCTCGTCAGGGCAAGGGCTTTTTTTTTTCAATTTCAAAATCCCAGTCTATTTGGGTGCAATTGTTCAAATTTTTAGCAATGGCAACAATTGATGAAATGTTGTGGGGAAAACGACCGTTGTGATACAGTACTTTGATTTTGAATAACTTTCTTAAGGGATCAGGCCCCCTTCCCTACTAACCCCCAAAAATGCTGAACAAAAAAATTGCTGCCTGTGATGCAAAATTGATAATTTTACACAAGAGAAGTCAAATTTGTCAAAATGCAGTAGGGCTGTAGGGGTAGGTTTTATGGCAAAATTGAATTTATGTGCTAATCTTCTTTTTGTTATGTACATGTAACAAACAAGGCCATAAACTTGAAGGAAAACTTACGCTGTTATAACTAAAGTTGTTGTTTTTTCCAATCCATTGGTAAAATAAATGGTGCAATAACGTCTTCCAGAGTTTTCATATCTTATCAAAAATTCTGGCAGAGCATTTAATACAATAGTAGAGCCCAGCTTTGCTTCCTATCTCATACCAGCATTTCTTTGAAACTGAGCTGAGTAATACATCATTCTTCATTAAAAAAAATAGCTATCAGTTATTTCAAGACATTTCTATAAAATTTTACTGAAAATAGATTTGGAACTGAGATATTAGTGTTGTATTACAATGTAATTGGCTTGTAGTAACTGTACATGGGCTCCTATTGCACAGTAGTTCTACAGACACTAAGGCAATGGCATGATTGGGAGTATGTTACTTAAAGCCACTGGCTAACAATTACCAAAGTTAAAAAAATGTGAGCTACATGTACATAATCCTCCACCCTCCAAGTGTCTTTGACAAGGTCTAAAAATGAAGCCCTGAAAAAATTGTATTTCAAAATGATTATTTAGTGCTTTAAAAAAGTGAAAATCGTAAGTTAAGATTCACCTGCCCATTTCCTTCCATAGACTTACCGTGTGTGGATCTAGGCTATTTTGTACTCGCCCCGAGTAATAGTTGTTTATTCATTCATATCTTGCCAGTGGCAGCATAAATTAAATTTCCAAACTTTTGTATTCTAGGGTGTTTTTTTGTCCATTCCAACACTACCATGTAGCTCAGATAGCAAAGTTTGACATTTTTTTAAATTGAAGCTCTACAATGTTAGCCTATCATATTAAAGTGCCTCAAGAACCAAATGAGATATGAACCACATATCATCAATGTACTGTATACACTAATTTGAGTGTATATCTTGGCTCAAATGATTGTCTTGAATTTGTTTCAGGGCTGCCACTCAATATTCTAATGTCCCCCTACACCGCATGCGTACATGTATATTCCCCTACAATAATCCACTTTTCCCCTATGAAAGTATGTTTTCCCCTACAAGATAACCTTAGTAAATACAGTAGATTGATCATGATTTCTTCGCCAGAGATGGACAAAACAGATACAGAAATTCTCTGAAATCCTTTGAGGATTTAAGAATATTTCCAAAAACTGTCAAAACCCTGTACAAATCATCAAATTCCCCTACTTTCCCCCTACGGAACGTCAGTTTTCCCATATGTACATCCCCTACAACCTACGGTTGGCTAAAATAACCTACGGTAGGGGGTTTCCCCTACGAGTGGCAACCTTGATTTATTTACTTGAGGTGAAACAAGCGTGAATACTAGTGTTGCACGACTAAGTCGCGAAAAGTCGTAGTCGCGACTATCTACACGGAGTCGCGACTCCGACTATCGGAACGCAATAGTCGACTTTTGATCACATGTTAATTTGTATTAAAAACTGAGTCAAAAGACGTAAAAATTGAACAGAACTACCAATCATTTAGCTACCATTTTGTGGCAGAAATGAATCCCCTATCTCTCTTCGATCGCAAATCAAACAGAACTGCCAAAATGTACTTGGATCAGCCTATAATCGTGCAATGCTATATGTTGCCGTATACGTGCGACTCCGACTGCGACACGCATGCACCCCCGGCATACACCCCACACCACCAATCTTGAACACAATGACGTTGAACACCGATAGTCGACTAATAGTCGGAGTCGCGACTATTGGTGGGCGACTAGTCGACTCTCTAAAATGCTGAAGTCGTGCAACACTAGTGAATACCAGTTCTGAATTAAGTATGACCCTGATAGAAACTGAACCCATACAAAGGTTTATAACAAATTTGCTTGTCAGAGTGAATACCGATGGAAATTGTTTTAAAAACTAAACATGAATGCCACAGTTAAGTTTCAGTAAATGGTAAAAAATGAAATTCTTTGCATTTATGTTTTGTAGATACACCTTCATGATCTATCAATGCCCTGAAAATTGCTCGATCTGAAATTTCCACATTTTTGAGAAATTACCCAAAATGTAAAATCGTCCGGGGGGGGGGGGGAGGAGGGGGGAGTCCCAAGATTTTCCATAGGTAAAGCACATACTGTTAGATGCTCTCTTTTCATTTAAACATCATAATTTGTCACTTAAAGCAGTTTTCAGTAGATTTGATGTTGTTTACTGATGTCTGGGGTGACAATAGAATACTTTGTGAAAGATTGACGAAAAAATTGTTCAACCTAAACTAACTTGGGCTTTGAACCACAAAATTTTCACGGCAGAATCCTTGAATAGTTGACTCGATTTTGGGCAATTTTATTCCAAATTGAGGACTGCTTCCAGTCAGGCTGTTTCCCATTAATTTCCTGATAGGTCATGGCTCTGAACAAAATTTGCATTCATAATGAATGATGGCTTAATCTCTCCTTGAACCCCCTGTTGGCCAGTTGCGTATTAAGCAGAAATTGGATCGTAAAACAATCTGTATAAGTATCGATGAGCCTTTTCTGTAGCAGTGATGGGTGATGATCAATAGAAAAGGTGCTGGTTTCATTGTTAAACTGGCAACTGTTTCTTTCTGTTTTTATTAGGTACTCAAAACAAAACGCATTTACAAAGTTCAAGAGCAACTTTGCAAACCTCAACTGTATATAATAACAAATCATCACACATGTATGTGCACTGTGCTGTTGTAGTACAATGTCCTCACAAAAGAAAAATGTTTTGAAATTGTAGTAACATTTGACTTTGTAGGTGTGTAGTCATGCACACATGCATTTCTTAGATACTGTGTAGTCTCAGTTCATGGACTGCTACTTTTGTTAAAAGCCCATTCCTTATCCACAAATCAGAGTGAAGTGAACTGCAAACATCGTATAAATTTTAAAGAATCCTTTCATTTGGGGTTAGGTTAAAAAAATGAACTGTTGAAAATTTTAGACTGGCATATTTGTTTGATTTTAAAATATGTTTGCCATCCATTCCTCTTTAATCATCATTCATGAGACCTCTTGGTGGCCAGTGATTCAATTTCTTTGAGTTTTCTGGCCTTCCTTGTGAATTAATTAAGAACTTATTTACATGTAGGCCTATGTAGAGCTTTCTCAAAAGCAGCCTGTTGTACATATATGTATATATCATGCATACTCTCCATCTCCAAGTCTTTGACCACTGTACTTTACAGATACATGTACAATCAGCCAGTTCACAGTTTTTAGATGTCGGGAATGACACTCTGATGCCATATAACTGTAAAGAATGGGAAGGGTTTTTATTGAGACATTTGAGAGCAACCATTTATCTAGTGATTGACGGCTGTATAAATGACATTTGTTTTGCTAATTAGAATACCTGCACTTTTACATCCTGATGTTTACCCATTGCATACATAAATATCTTGTAACATAGCTTACATGAAACTTATCTATTAATATTCATCAAATTAGTGCTTTGCACAACTCAGTCCTGCTGACCTCTGTCTGCATACATAAATGCAACTCTGAACTGGCTTATTCAAGGGATTATTTTTCTGTATCTTATACCGTTGTTACTACTTCTTCTTCTTCTTCT
>JZLH01S0625690.1:0-15849 GCA_001188425.1 Eucidaris tribuloides | reverse complement strand
TAATTCATGATGTCAAAAGTACGGATAAGAACCACTAGCCTAAATTCCATAACCACATGGAAGTGGGTGTGACATACCTGCAATAAAACTCATGATGAATTTTAACTGCTTTATGATTGTGTGATGTGGGATTATTTCCCACAGTTGTGGTAATCTGCAGGGAAAGGTAATGTGGCAATATTTGTTAACCTTGAAAAGGTATATTAGAATTATAAGAAAAATCTATCATTTATTATTTATTGTTTATTTGTCCTTTTCGGATTTATTTATTGATAGCATGGTTGCTGATTCGAGTGTTCCCACACAATTACAGCTTACAAATCACATGTATTGAAGTATGCAACCACTGGCTAGTCCTTTCTTGTGGATACATGTACACATTTTGATACTAATGAAACTAGGATTGAGCAACCCTTACTGATCAGTTCAACGTCTCATTACAAGTACAGTATGTACAATGACGTGCACATGTAAATGATAATAATACACTGCTCAGTTATGAGCCAAAATGAAACAACAGACATTTAGCAAATTCTGATCTCGTTTTATGTTTTTTTGCTACTTTGGTTTGTGGTCATGTTATGCAGAGTTTCTCGTTCAAATCCTATTTTGGTTATTCCTTCTTTCTGTTATTTGTGCGGACAGTATAAAGGACGCGCCGCTCGTATGTACGTTTATTTACCTTACGCTGTGCCCCTATTTGCAAGGCCCGTGCGTAATTGAAACTCTATGCTAGTAGTGAGAGGTTGACGTAACAACAATCGGAGCTGCCGAACAGAATTGCCGAGAGGGTCAGTGGGGCTTAGTTCGCCTTTTCACGGGTGAATACGTGCTGCATAGGAATTGCGCACCAATTCGTGCGTGCTCGTTTCCAAAGTCATACGGGCATTCCGAATATTTAGGTCCGAGTCGGGGCCAGGTCCAAACGCCACTGATTGCGACTTTACGGTCCCTTTAAAAGATGAGATCAATTCGTTTAATCTGACTTCAACAAATGTTTAGAATTCAATTATTCCATGAATTGTCACAGCTGCAGTTCCTTTCATTTACATTGATTATGACTTTCTTGTCTTTGATGAATAATGATCTAAGGTATATCCACATCATGAAACCTGTTAACTGCATGTGAATTTCAGCTCGGACGTGAGAGGGTGTAAACAAAAATGCGGCGTCATTGGCCGTAATCGATTACCAAGATGAACAGCATGTCCCCTTACCCACCCCTCAATTTTCTGTTTTCCTGTATCAATTCTGTGCATAATTTTTCTTTACAACTAAAATTGCAGAGCTGAGTGCAAAACACAAAATTTCATATGTACAGATTACATATCTCACTTTCATATATTCTCTTGTTAGACATGAAATGGAGCATAAATTCATACATCACTGAGCTTCGTCTATTTCTCCTCTCCTTTTGGTCTTTGTTGTTGCACTGGGTACATATAAGATGGTCAGAGGCGTTGAAAGTGAACCATGTAGGTATGATCAAAACGTAAGCAATTTGTTGGGCATTGAAATCATTCTGACTTGCCATTGACTTGTTGTGAATGGTAGGATAGCTGGCATATGGGCTGGTGGGGGGGGGGGGGGTGGGGCCATGGAGACCCTCCCCACCCTCTAGGCACAGGAAATATTTCATTTGCTTGATGACTTTATGTAACTATGGACCCATCGTAACATGGACCAATTAATACTGATATGAGTAAAGTAAAAAAAAAAAAAAAAATAAAGAACTGAAAAGTATCGGGTACAGCTTGACATTTATATATTAGATTACGAGAAGCAATATGCTACCTAATTTATTAACCACATCACTCTAGAATTATGTACTCCTCATTCCAATCCAACATGACAAATAAGACAATTTACACTACAAATGATGGAAATGTGTGGAATGCATTGTAACCACACCACACTTTGTAGATGTACCTTAACCGTTGCCTCCGAGTACTGAAAACCCCATTAGAGTATAACAAGGCTTACATCCGGTTCCCAGTAAGCCAACGGTCGTTAATTTCAGACAATGTATTAGAAAATCCAGACATTCATGAAAGAAATACTTAGTTTAAAGGCAACATTTTTGGGCTATAAAATTTTCGTAGTACAAATTTGTCTTCATGATCAGTTTCTGAGAAAAGACACTAAAGAGTTGATTTTCATTATTGAACCTTGTTGGCAGAGTTAAAGTATTATGTACATTTTATAATTTAACAAAAATCTCACCAACTCTTGCCCCGTGTTAGCTGTTGTGTTCATGTATTAGTGGTACGGCAAATATAGAATCAAGCAATAACATGTCTCCTTGCATTACCCACATTTATTTAAATTAGATCACTGAGAATTAACTTGTAACTATACAGGGCAATTCCCAGTACTCAAGGACAGTAACAAATTCAAATTGAATTGGTAATGTCCTTTCTTGTTGGGAAAAATCCATAGAATATTCGACAACAATATGCCATACTTGCTTTTATTATGCGTACGAATCATTGCTCCTTCATCATAAATTTCAATCCGACATTGTTAAACTTGATTAAAATCCTTGAATTATTTTGAAAAAGACTGCACAATATGTCTCTGAATCATTCTTTCTACAAAATAATTGCCGTTATGTATGTATTTTAGTTGACTCCGGTTCTAGCACGCTTTAATACACACCCCTTTTTGAGCAATTGTTAAAAAAAAAATGCTCGTGATTATAGAATGCAGAGTAGACTCAGTCAAAAAAGAGTTTTATATGTAGTTTGTTCCTCTACTGTAGTGTACGCATAGGTTCTGGCTTATAAGCAACACGATTATTCAGTCTCGTATAAAGCAATTAAATGAATTAATCAGAAGCGGCGGCACATTGTGTTATCCAGTAAAACCACTGTGACATAGTCATCTCTCCCCAGGGTACTTTGTGTGAATGAATTAAATATTAATGTGATTTGTCACTTCACAGTGAATACCAAATGTACACAGTGTTAGAATTTCCGACGTGTTTAAAGAGTTTTTGCAATTGTTCTGAAAATGATACATTTATTTAAATTGCAAGTGGGGAGCCCGGTGTCGTTGAATTTATTGCAATGTAGTATTACAGTTATTACATTTTATGATCCTGATAAAAGTTGTCAACATCGGATGCCACTACTCCTAAGATTTAAGGTCAAGTACTACTGTATACTGAGGCCTTGAAAGATAAGCAAATGTTTTCTTTTTCTTTAAAGGGGTGGGTGTGGAGTGAGCATGTTGGAGGTAGCAGTATGCATGTACCCTTTATTGCATAGCATAAGTTGCCAAAATTCTGATACATTACACAGTATGTGCATGTACATGTACATGTATCTTACAAATTGTAAATGTCACCATTTGTACGTTAACAATTATATCTTTCCTCTTCCTTCCACCCCTCCCCCCAAACTGTAAGAAATTATATTGCATATTCTCGCGAAGTCACCCACAGAGCTGCAAACCAGGATGGTTTTGTGATATTAAAGTTTTTTTAATGTGTGTGATCATCATCAAAAGTGAGATTTTGGAGAAGTAAATTCTTGCTTGCTTCACTTTTTTTTTTATTACAATGCTTGAATAGATGTTTTAACCTACTGAGTTTTGCCAGTGCCGGACCATAAGACTTGAGTTTTCAAGCATTTTTTTTTTGTATCTCTGACCAATCATATTAGGCTACATCAATCCTTAGCACAGTCATCTGATGTATTACAATTTTCATGAAGTTGTCATGTGACATTGCTTTGAATATTCCAACCAAGTGACATTTCCATGATATTGCCAATTAATATCCCCCATCCATAAAAGCATGATGACCCACACATCTCCTACAAGTCCCGATCTGACAGTTTTTGGACGTTAGACTAGGCGTGCATACCCTCGCTGCGCACCGCATAATGATAGCGATGTTAGATCTGACTTTAATAGCGGAGCTTGATTTCAATATATACATAATTTTATCGGCCTGCTCCTGTATGATCTCGGTGGCTAGAGTCAGGCGATTATACGACGCAACCGTGATTCTACGCCTCCATGCTACGTACAAGGATTGCATATCCGCTGTGTGTTATGAAGTTCAAATACCACACCTCTAGCAGATGTTACTAGATTACTAGTGCACTACAGGTACGTACATTGTGTATTACATGTACATGTATATATATATTCAGTGCATTGTAGTTGCCAATGTTGTGTGACAACAATACAAATGCTTTTGTAATAGAGGTTTCTGTAAATGAGTCATGGGCGGTACTCGCTTCGGAGAGCCTTACCTGGTTTGGGAAATTTAACGACTGTATTGAGATGAAATATAAGGGTATACGTTTATGTTTTAAAAAAACTGATGCAGGTCACTGGATGCAATGAGATTTAAAAAATCAATATGTTGCCAGTTTGTCAAAAAGTGGGAGATCATATGTCAGTTTTGTGTGATGAACAGGCTTGGTATGATGACTTGTTGCTGTCGTGTTGATTTCCATAGATTTACAAGGAATTTCTGCTGTAGGGATGTACTAAAACAAATAGGTTCCATTGCTATTATCTTCATTTTGCGTTATGTTTTTTTATCTACACAGCTTCAATTTTATCTTTTGGCATTTAAAATTACACATACTTATCAGCTTGACACACATGAACTACATTGTACTTTACCACACACTGACATTATAAAGCAATACGTGTATGTAATTGTACTGTCCACAATAGATATACTTCGTCATTACCCACATAAAACATTCAGATGGGAAATGTGTGCTCATTCTTAACACGTGTATGCTCTTGTGAAAAAATATTGTACATATACCTATGAAGCTACATGTATGACTGCGTGTTGCAATGGTGGGGTTTGGGGTGGAGGTGGGTTGATAGGGGAATTCCCTTGACTAAGAAGCTCCACCCGCATTGCTCGGCCCTTTTTACCGTACTTCCTTTTATCATGCACAAATTTTGAATAATTGAACCATACTTTGGTCAATGATTCATTGATCAAGGAAATACATATATACTGTAGATCTGATTAGTTTCAAAATAAAGTTAGCAATTTACATTGAATATGGAGTCTAGACTTATGTGTATGTGTTGTAATGATAAATCAATTAATTTATTACTGTATCTCCATACCTGTCAAAATGTATTCAACTGTTATTTAAGTGCAGCAAGGCCAAGTATGCCTACAAATGTTAAACAGCTACATTAGCTAATTAACCTGTGGACATACATACATTAAATTCACTTTGGATTTAGGGTACATGTAACTCGTTGCGCTGATTACCATTATCTTGCAAACTTGATAGCCGTCAGGGCAGCGGCTTTTATTTTTTCAATTTCAAATCCCAGTCTATTGGGTGTCAATTGTTCAAATTTTTTGCAATGGCAACAATTGATGAAATGTTTGTGCCAGGGAAAACGACCGTTGTGATACAGTACTTTGATTTTTGATAAACTTTTCTTAGGGATTCAGGCCCCCTTCCCTACTAACCCCAAAAAATGCTGAACAAAAAATTGCTGCCTGTGATGCAAATTGATATTTTCACAGAGAAGTCAAATTTGTCAAACTGCATAGGGCTGTAGGGGTAGTTTATGGCAAAATTGATATTGTAATTTCCTTTTGTTATGTACATGTAACAAACACAGGCCATAAACTTGAAGAAAAACTTTACGCTGTTATAACTAAAGTTGTTGTTTTTCCAATCCATTGCGTAAAATAAATGGTTGCAATAACGTCTTCCAGAGTTTTTCATTCTTATTCAAAAAATTCTGGCAGCAGCATTAATACAATAGTAGAGCCCAGCTTTGCTTCCTATCTCATACCAGCATTTCTGTTTTGAACTGAGCTGAGTAATACATCTTCTTCATTAAAAAAATAGCTATCAGTTATTTTCAAGACATTTCTATAAAATTTTACTGAAAATAGATTTGGAACTGAGATATTAGTGTTGATACATCGTAATTGGCTTTAGTACTGTACATGGCTCTATTGCCCACAGTAGTTCTACAGACACTAAGGCAATGGCATTTGATTGGGAGTATGTTACTTAAAGCTCACTGGCTAACAATTACAAAGTTAAAAAAACTGTGAGCCTATCATGTACATAATCCTCCACCCTCCAAGTGTCTTTTGACAAGGTCTAAAAAGAAGCCCTGAAAAAAATTGTATTTCAACATGATTATTTATGCTTTAAAAAATGTGAAAATGTAAGTTAAATTCACCTGCCCATTTCCTTCCATAGACTTTACGTTGTGGATCTAGCTATTTTGTACTTCGCCCGAAAAGTTGTTTATTCATTCATATCTGTGCCAGTGGCAGCATAAATTAAATTTCCACAACTTTTGTATCTAGGTGTTTTTTTGTCCATTCCAACACTACCATGTAGCTCAGATTAGCCAAAGTTCTGACATTTTTTAAATTTGAAGCTCTACAATGTTAGCCTATCATATTTAAAGTGCCTCAAGAACAAAATGAGATATGACACCACATATCCATCATGGTACTGTATACACTAATTTGAGTGTATATCTGGGCTCAATGATTGTCTTAGAATTTGTTTCAGGCTGCCACCTCAATATTCTAATGTCCCCTACACCGCATGCGTACTGTATATTCCCCTACAATAATCCACTTTTCCCCTATGAAAGTATGTTTTCCCCTACAAATAACTTAGTAAATACAGATTAGATTGATCATGATTTCTTCGGCAGAGATGGACAAAACAGATACAGAAATTCCTGAAATCCTTCGAGGATTAAGAATATTTCCAAAAACTGTCAAAACCCTGTACAAAATCAATCAAATTCCCTACTTTCCCCTACGGAACGTCTAGTTTTCCATATGTAACATCCCCTACAACTACGCGTTGGCCTAAAATAACCTACGTAGGGGTTTCCCCTTACGAGTGGCAACTTGATTTATTTACTTGAGGTGAACAGCTAACTGAATATAGTGTTGCACGACTAAGTCGCGAAAAGTCGTAGTCGCGACTATCTACACGAGTCGCTGACTCCGACTATCGGCAACGCAATAGTCGACTTTTGATCACATGATTAATTATGTATTAAAAACTGAGTCAAAAGACGATAAAAATTGAACAGAACTACCATCATTTAGTCCATTTGCTGGCGCAGAAATGAATCCCTATCTTCTTCGATCGAATCAAGACAGAACTTGCCAAAAATGTACTTGATCAGCCTATATCGTGCAATTGCTATATTCGTTGCCGTATACCGTGCGACTCCGGACTGCGGACACGCATGCACCCCGGCATCACCCCACACCACCAATCTGAACACCAATGACGTTGAACACCGATAGTCGACTATAGTCGGGAGTCGCGCACTATTTGTGGGCACTAGTCGACTCTCGTAAAATGCTGAAGTCGGCACACTAGTGAATACCAGTTCTGAATTAAGTATGCACCCTGATAGAACTGAAACCCAATACAAGGTATACAAATTTGCTTGTCAGATGTGAAACGATGCGAAATTGTTTTTAAAAACTAAACGATGATGCCACATGTAGTTCAGTAAATTGGTAAAAATGAATTCTTTTGCATTTATGTTTGTAGATACACCTTCATGATCTATCATGCCCTGAAAATTGCTCGATCTGAAATTTCCACATTTTTGAGAATACCCAAAATGTAAATCTCCGGGGCGGGGGGGGGGGGAGGTGGATCCAAAGATTCCATAGTAAAGCACATACTTTAGTGCTCTCTTTTCTTTAAACATCATAATTGCACTTAAAGCAGTTTTCAGTAGATTTGATGTTGTTTACTGATGTCTGGCGTGCAATAGATACTTTGTAAAGATTGACGAAAAAATTGTTCAAACCTAAACTAACTCGGCTTTGACACAAATTTTCACGGCAGAAATCCTTGAATAGTTGACTCGATTTTGGGCAATTTTATTCAAATTGAGGACTGCTTCAGTACAGGCTGTTTCCCATTAATTTCCTGATAGGTCATGGCTTCTGAACAAAATTGGCATTCATAATGAATGATGCTATCTTCTTGAACCCCTGTTGGCCAGTTGCGTATTAAGCAGAATTGGATCGTAAAACAATCTGTATTAAGTATCGATGAGCTTTTCTGTAGCAGTGATGGGTGATGTCAATAGAAAAGGTGCTGGTTTTCATTGCTTAACTTGGCAACTGTTTCTTTCTGTTTTATAGGTAACTCAAAACAAACGCATTTACAAAGTTCAAGAGCAACTTTGCAAACCTCAAACTGTATTATTAATAACAAATCATCACACCTGTTAGTGACTGGGCTGTTGTAGTACATGTCCTCACAAAGAAAATGTTTTGAAATTGTAGTAACATTTGACTTTGTAGGTGTGTTTTTAGTCATGCCCATGCCATTTCCTTAGATTACTGTGTAGTCTCAGTTTCATGGACTGCTACTTTTGTTACAAAGCCCATCTTCCTTATCCAGCAATCAGAGTAGTTGAACTGCAAAACATTCGTTATAAATTTTAAGAATCCTTTCATTTGGGGTTAGTTTAAAAAATGAACTGCTTGAATTTATAGGACTGCATATTTGTTGATTTTTAAAAATATGTTTCCATCCATTCTCTTTATCCTTCATTCATGAGGACCATCTTGGTGGCCAGTGATTCAATTTCTTGAGTTTCTGCCTTCCTTGTGAATTAATTAAGATGAACTTATTTACATGTAGGCTATGTAGAGCTTTCTCAAAAGCAGCCTGTATGCTACAGTATATGTATATATATGCATACTCTCCATCTCCAAGTCTTTTGACCACTGTTCTTTACGATACATGTAACATCAGCCAGTTCACAGTTTTAGATGTCCGGAATGACACTCTGATGCCATAATAACTGTAAAGAATGGCGAGTTTTATGGAGACATTGAGGAGCAACCATTTATCTAGTGATGACGGCTGTATAAATGACATTTGTTTTGCCTTAATTAGAACTACCTGCACTTTACATCCTGATGGTTTACCCTATTGCATACAAAATTTATATTGTAAACATGCTTACATGAAACTTATCTATTAATATTCATCAAATTAGTGCTGTGCCACAACTCGTCCTGCTGACCTCTGTCGTGCATACATAAATGCAACTCTGAACTGGCTTCTTTCAGGCGATTATTTTTCTGTATCTTATTCCGTTGTACTACTTCTTCTTGTCTTCTTCTTTTTCTTCTTCTTCTTTTCTTCTTTTCTTCTTCTTCTTCTTCTTTTTTCTTCTTCTTCTTCTTCTTCTTTCTTCTTCTTCTTTCTTTTCTTTTCTTCTTCTTCTTCTTCTTCTTCTTCTCTTCTTCTTCTTCTTCTTCTCTTTTCTTCTTCTTTCTGCTTCTTCTTCTTCTTCTTCTTCTTCTTCTTCTTCTTTCTCATCCTCCCCTCCTCCTCCCTCTTCTCCCAAAACCTGCACACTTGCTCATAATTGCCATTTTCACAATTTTTCTCCCAAATTTTATATTTTTGTCAGTGTTCAAGGATCCATTTCATCAGTTAGTAAATCCAGCAACATCATCCAAAGATGCAGGGCTGTGCCTCAAGTGTCTCAAATTTCATCGTCTTTCTCCTCACTTCCATCATCTTTGTAAGTATCCATACATTAGTTGTCTGAAAAATGAAAATTACGTGAAAGATGACGATATTGCATTCTGCTTGGAATCTTGACTTGAGCGAATAACAACTTGATGTGGCTATTTTCCATTAATTTTGTAGGATGTGGATGTCTTATTCTTGAGGTCAAAGACTTAAGACGCTCTAAACATGTGGAAGACACGTTTTAATAAATTGTTGAACTTTGCTATTACATATTGACAGTGTTTGATGGACCAATAAACACCTTAGAACACAAAAGTTTGGACACGTTATGCTGTCATTAGTACAAAATAGTGTCAGATACAAATTGCAACATTAATTTATATCGCGGCGACAAGGAAATTCTGCAACACAGCAGTCTATGAGAGAAAGCCATGATGGCTCTCAAATATTTTCACTTTTTTAAAGCACTAATGTTGCTTTTTACACTGCAGTTTTTTTCAGGGCTTCATTTTATAGCTCGATCCGGCCCGGAGGGCCGATTGAGCTTTATGCCATGGCGTGGCGTCCGTTCGTCCGTCCTTCCGTCCTTCCGTCGTCCGTCATAGTTTTGAAAATGTTTTTCTTCGTCATTCTCTCAACCGATTTTGATCTGATTGTTTCATATGATAAGGGCTAGGTTTGGGGATTTAAACTTCTACACAGAATTGTTTGAATTTCATTATTATATCTTATTTATTGCAAATTATTCAAAATACAAAAATGCCTTCTTTCCTTCATTTCTCAACCGATTTTGAATTGTGAGTGCTTTATTTGGATAGGGCTGAGTTATGCACATTAAACTTGTACACAAATTTTGAAATTATACTCCATTAATTAATTATGGTAATTTTGCAATTTATTCCAAAATAACAAAAAATGCTTTTCTCCCACATTTCTGGACGATTTTCATTCTGTTTGTTGATCTGTAGGGCTAGGTGAGGGGCTTCAAGACTTCTACACAAAATTTTGCAAATTAAATCAATTTATGCAAATTTAAATTAATTAATTATGCAAATTTATTCAAATCACAATAAAATCACAAAAATGCTTCTTCTCATTCTTTGCTCAAACCAATTTTGATTTAGTTTTGCTTTTATCTAGCTAGAGCTAAGCTTGGTTACACTAAATCTTCTACCAGAATTTTTAACTGTGTTCCATTAATTAATTATGGGTAATTTATGATCGATTTTCTTTATTCCAAAATAACAGAAATTTGCTTCTCCCTATTTCCTTGACCAATTTTCATTCTGATTTCTTTTTATATAGGTAGGGTAGGTGGGGGCTTGCAAAACTCGTGTACACAAAAGTTGAAATTCATTAATTATGACATAATTTATGCAAATTCAAACATAATAAAATCACAAAAATGCAATCATATTATAATTCATGTAGTTATTATTATTTTTTTTTATTATTTATTATTTTTTTTTTCATGTCCCTGTCCGGGGCATGAAATTAATATTCTTTTCACTCTATTTTTTTTATATTCATTGTTCCTTTCCGAGGACATCAAATTTTAATTTTTTGTACCAGTATAAAAACATTGTCCACATGAAATTCGGATATATGATGTTGCGGAGTGCGGATGAGCACTACGTCATTGACGTTTTCTAGTTAGACCATGCCAGAAAGAACACTGGTAGCAGGGAATCATGACCAGCTCAGATTTTTTTGTAACTGGAAACAACTCTTATACGTGCCTTTAATGGTGTATCTGGAACTTCTAAGAATTTATTTTTGGCAATCGAAATGATTAATCAATACATAAAATCTATCAATAAAAAAACTGTAGAGTTCAACATAACTTTTGGTGTGCAGGGCAAAAACTTAATTCTGGTTAAAGATTGTCGTTAGGGATGTGCAAGATCCATTTTCCTTTATTATCAATACCAACGCGTTAGTTTGTACTTACCAAATGGGCTTGTTGGAAGTCTGAAGATTCCATACGTCTATGAATTTGTTGTTTTATGAGAAAAATAATAACGACATTGTTACCAGAATCTTGTTCTTTCTGTGAGTGTTCAATTTTGCTCAAAATGCGAATCGCGCGGTTACTGTGCACCTGTAGCAAGACGAGTGCAGCCCTCTGATTGGTTACGGTATCCCTGAGCGCATATGGCTAAACGGTGCTATTGGACATTTATGCGAACGGCTGGTGACACGTTTGACTAAAAACTCGCGAATTTTTAAAATTTGTCCTGAGCAAATGGAAAAAGGTATGAGTTTAAACCGTCAGATTTGACCAAAACTCAATATTTTACCCAAGTCTCTATGAGAGGTGTTTATTTATATTAATCTTCACATTGGATATGATTTCAGCTGATTTGATTCATATCGATGTTTTTTGACGTGCAAATCAATAACACAATCTTTAAAGGTATTGGCTAACATTTACCACGGTTAAAAAAATCTGAGCCACATGATTCCCCATGCTACCAGTGTCTTTGATGAGGTCTAAAAATGAAGCCCTGAAAAAATTTTATTTCAAAATGATTATTTAGTGCTTTAAAAAAGTGAAAATCGTAAGTTGACCAGATTCACTTGCCCATTTCCTCCCATAGGCTTACTGTGTGTACACCTAGGCTATTGAAACTCGCCCCGAGTTTTAATTGTTTATTCATGCATAACTTTCCATTGGCAGTGTAACTTTCCAAACTTTTGTATTTTAGGGTGTTTATTTGTCCATTTGAACACTACTATGTAGCTCAGATATCAAAGTTTGACAATTTTTTAAATTGAAGCTCCACAATGTTAGCCTCTCACTTTAATGTCAATAGTGCATTTCTACAATAATGCCACTAATGCTTTGAATTTTCAATCATATAAGTGGCTTTATTGCAGGACGGCAACATTATCAAACATCAAACATGGAACTTGGAGTCAAGTGGGATCTAAACTACAGGATACATAAAATATTGTCAAACTCTATAAATTTTATTAACCATAAATTGTTGGCAAATCTGTGGCTGTTAACTAACTCATATGTTTCTCTTGTGTTGAGGTGCCAAAGTTGCAAAAAGGGAAATCATATTTATGATGGAGCAGCAAATAAGGTGTTTGTTTTGAGATGAATTTCACAGCATGTACTCTACAGCATAACCAACTGAATAAACAAGATCATGATGACTTGTGACTATGGTAGGTTAAGGGATTTCCCCTTTCTTCTCCTTTGTCATTTTATCTGACAGCCAAGACAGGAAATTTTAGATAGCCTTGGTTTGTTAAAGAAACTCATCATTCAAATTCAGAATCATAATCATTTTTAGGGGAGAGGATTCAGGGGAAAGTAGTCGCAGATTCAGGGAAAGAAGGAGTTGGGGAGAAACAGTCATTTCCCTCCCACTTTTACAGGAAATTTGCACAGAAAGTGTACCTGCTTTTCAGTCTTTTTTTTTGGGGGGGGGGGGGTCGAGCGAGGTGGTGGCCCTACTGGCTGTGCACTCTTTAACAAACTCCCCTTGATTTTTTCATATATCCGGTTATTCTTTTTAAATCTTTCGGTACAGCAGTTGTGAATAAGATTGAGTTGACTTAGCTACTAGCCTATTTGTGGTATAATGAAATTCCTGCTTCTTCTCCTTTGTTTTGATGTATGTGATTGAAGAAGGGAGAGTTTTGGTGGATTTGATCTCAGAAGCTTCCTTTCATTTTCAATTTTCAATTAGATATTTTTAGGATAACCATTATGTGAGTTTACATGTACATGTACTTTATCATAGTGTAAATATGCACTATGATACACAGTTTACAATAAGCTTATCATTGATATTTGTGTATTGATGTACATTTGTCCACATGAAAGAGAAAAGTCTTGTTCTCTGACTTCACACATATATTTCCAATAATTTTGTACATATATTGTATAGATTTTAGATTGAGTGTAAATTGTCATAGAGGTAATAACAACCATACACTGTATGTTGTATATTTCCCTGCAATTTTCATGAATTTTGCAAATGCATCACCAATCACAGAAGAAGCTAACAGCATGCAGTAAAAAGCATGCACTTGATTGAGTGGAGTTGTTATCCCGTTGGAGACGATTTGATTTCAATATAACATGCACTCTCCATAGACACCAACCCGAGATATCTTGTACTTAGTCTCCAATGTATACATGGTTGGCCAATTGCAAATTTTAAGCACTCACAAAATTGCAAATGTGTATAGATCTGTGTATACATGTACATGAAATAAATGGCATTGACTTTACAGTATGTATTGGGCATTCGTGTACATTTAAAGCATGTAGCAGACACAGCATACACATACATGTATCCTGTGTACCCAAAAAGACAAAATTGCTCATGTATTGTCAATTAGGGCATACATGTACATTACATCCAGCCAGGGCTCGACATTAGCGGTGGCCCGGTGGCCCGGGGCCACCAAAATTGGATGTCGGGCCACCACAATTCCAAAATATGGAGGTTTTGGTGGCCCGATCGGGCAAGTAAAAATTTCAAAGTGTCAATGTGATTTTTGTGATAAAAATTAATGGATTATCTTGCGTGTCAATTTTCCTAAAATCGGCGAGCAAAGATCGGCGCCGCGCTGCTCCTAACAAAACGGAGAATGCAACTACAAAATCGCCTCCGTCGGAAAATTGTCGGGAGCGATTTTCAAAATGATTAATCTAAAAAATCGCCCCCACGAAATTTACAGCTAAATATATTCTTTATTGCCAGCAGTTAATATAGCCTCGAATTTCCTTAAAAAAATACCAAATCATTAAAAGAAATAAATGGTCATTTTTTCAGAGCAAAGGCTAGCTAAAAATCCGGCAATTTCTTGCTGGTAATGTGATTTTCCAAAGACGCAAAATTAGCGGGCCAGCTGGGCCTGGCCTGGGAAACGAAGTCAAATTATTTATGGAGGCAGTGCACTTCCAACTAATTCAGGAAGAGAAAGCTTGCATCAAGAAAAGAAAATGAAGATCACCAAAAATTCTCGCAAGATATTGGAAATAATTCAATAAAGAATTACTGCAAGTAGCAGAGAAGGTGAGCAGAATGTTTAAAATGGCATTTTTTAAAGTTCTACAAGTTGCATAGATATCGGCAAATTCGCGCCAGTTAGCTCCTCAGCAAATGCTTAGTCCCACATGTTTTAAATGGTGTGGTAAAACTTGTATTTCAAGCTCTAACTTACGATTTTGGTGGTAAATTTCTACACTTGAAAGTGATAAATTCAACCACAGATGTCACAGGATTGTAAGAAATTATGTTTCTGAAATTCTAACCTGATTTTTGGGGGGCGTTGGGTCAAAAAGTGGCGAATTTGGAGCAGCTGGAAACAACCTCAATAGGCTACCTAGCCACTGAAATCTTGCCTTGGCTGGCGGCCCAGAGAATGGCCAGATACGGTGTCTTGTTCACTGGTTTGCCTGGCGGTCTTGCTTAGCTGGTCTGTTTCTGTTGTGTTCCCTTTTAGTTTTATGAAGTACTTTGTTGATTTAAATTTTCAAGTTTTAGAAGGAGTGTTTCTTGTCAGAAAATCATCTCAAATGATTTTGAATAAGAACCATGTAATAACTTAAGCAATTAGGGGAATGAAATAAACACTGAAATGTTACATTATTTTGTTTATTTTCACTTTTTATTTTCAAACATTTCTCATTAGGTTTATAAAAAAATTGTGTGCATTCACATATGAGAGATACATTTTGGGATACCCCGTGAAATTTTTTTTGCCTCCATATGCATAGTATAGGCCTATAATTCATAACATGATATGAGTTACACAAATTCAAACATTGATATTGAACACAATTGATACCAAGTAAATGATTACGTAAACATACATCACACACAGAGTATTATTTTTTCGGGCAAGCAAAACTTTTAATGATGAAACTATGACATACATTGTGTTTGTTTTTATTTATTTATTACATGTACACTGTACACATGCAAGAAAAAAAAAAGATTCTCACAAAACTTGCTAGGAGACTCCAGACCATTCCCAATCATGAATGTCTGGCACAAATTTTTAGGCCTGAGAACCTATTTTTCTACTTAAATATCATGCAAGAGCAAATGTACAAATTTTTAATGTTTTTCTTTGTTTTATGGGGGGGGGGGCCACCAAATTTCAATTTCGGGCCACCAAAAATTGAATTTTAAGGATTTTAGTGGCCCGACCGGGCCACTAAGAAAAAAAGTTAGTGTGGAGCCCTGCATCCAGCCACTGACAATTTAAAGTTCATATTCCCTCGCCTACGCCTATATCCTTGTTTACTTTTGATGTGAATTCCATGCTGAGAAAAATGAGAGGAATATCCGCTTTTACAATTTCACCTTTT
>JZLH01S0625683.1:0-10534 GCA_001188425.1 Eucidaris tribuloides | reverse complement strand
CGTAAAATAAACACAAATTAACTAATTTATAGGGCCTTGATGAGGGTGAGTATCACACTGTACCCCTTATTTAGGCTGTTATTGTCACCATGTACCATACACAATTCTCACAATACTCACAATGTCATTTTTATTCTTAACTTATGCCTGATAGTTGCTGGCGCCTTCTCCCTTTTAGTGTACAGTTTTATGGCTCACAATGTATGCCAAGATTATAGAGTTATGTTGCATTGGTACTAGGGTTGTAAGTTCTCCTTCTTACTCCTTTCACTTCCTCAAGATTCCCACTCCTCTTCTTTTTGCTCATTTATGTTGTAACATATCTTAATTTTATTATTATTATTTGGGGGGGGGGTGGGTAAAGGCACTGGCTAACGTTTTCCACAGTTAAAAAATGTGAGCTACATAATCCTCTGTGCTCCAAGTGTCTTTGATAAGGTCTAAAAATAAAGCCCTGAAAAAATTGTATTTCAAAATGATCATTTTAGTGCTTTAAAAAAGTGAAAATCATAAGTTGACCGGATTCACCTGCCCATTTCCTCCCATAGACTTACTGTGTGTGGATCTATATGCTATTTTTTTACTCGCCCCGAGTACTAATTGTTTATTCATTCATATCTTGCCAGTGGCAGCATAAATTTCCAAACTTTTGTATTCTAGAGTGTTTGCTTGTCCATTCAAACACTACCATGTACATGTAGCTCAGATAGCAAAGTTTGACAATTTTTCAATTTGAACCTCCACAATGTTAGCCTATCACTTTAATGAAATTTGCACAAAGAAAGTGGAAGATAATTAATTCAGTGTACTATTTAAGTGTGAAGTGTGTGTGTGTGTGTGTGTGTGTGTGTGTGTGTGTGTGTGTGTGTGTGTGTGTGTGTGTGTGTGTGTGTGTGTGTGTGTGTGTGTGTGTGTGTGTGTGTGTGTGTGTGTGTGTGTGTGTGTGTGTGTGTGTGTGTGTGTGTGTGTGTGTGTGTGTGTGTGTGTGTGTGTGTGTGTGTGTGTGTGTGTGTGTGTGTGTGTGTGTGTGTGTGTGTGTGTGTGCTACTGTACATGCACATGTACATGTATGCTGTACATGCTACACGTAGACTCTCTCCCTGATTGCATACACATAGAGAAAATGCAAATTAGAGATTCTCCGTGTTTATCATAAAAACCGCTCCATTTTCCACACGTCTTGAAGATTGACCTCCTATCTCCTCCTAAAATGACATGATGCCATATTGTATCATCATGGGAGGATGCGATGGCGTAGGTCGTGTTTCAAGGGAGCGGACCCCCGGCCGTTCTTTCACGTTTGATCGGTCAGGACACCGTGTAAATGATTTACGCATTGATGATCCCGTACTCCGTGCGCCGCTCACAACGGAGTCTAGTCTCAGTTCCAGACCATGTGACGTTTTCCATACCCAGAGGACTAAGTACACTCCCTCTCCTACTCTTTCTACCATCACTCTGCCTACATGTATGCTCTGTCCTGGTTGAACCGAACCTCACCACAGGCCACAATAGTCTTTAGTTCAAGGCAATCAATTGGTAGTAATCTCTCTATAAATATGATTATAAGTTCTGGAAGCCAGACTAAACAGAGACCCACCATCAGAGAATTATTGACTTGTATGTTTTGTAATGGAGCAAGATGAAGTGAACCGTGACAGAATGAGCTGGAACGTCGTCAATTATTCATGCCAGTTTGTTATATTGGGAAGGGAGTGAGTCTTGAGATAGGGCACAGTGTAGGACCTCGGGGGAGGGGAAAGGGTAGGGGGAGGTTGAGGGGGAGTGGTTGATGGGCAATTCCTAAATAAATGGTACCTAAAATATGTGACATGGCCTTTAAAATATGTAATCACCCACAAACTTAAATATATTTTTGTGTATTTTTGTAGCCTTTTGTCAAGACCATTCAATTTAAAAAAAAATCTTCCAAGTAAAAAGCTGCAGATTATACCAAGGGCCTTCAAACATCTTGAATGCGGGTGTTTGTTGACTTTGACTGCACTGTATAATTTGATGAGGTCACAAGTTTTTGATGATGTCTTTGTTGTTTTTCTGTTGACGTAAATGTCAACATGTCAACATATTTTCTTTGTTAACATGAATGTCAACATAATGATGATGGTGATGATGATGATGATGATGATGATGATGATGATGATGATGATAATAATAATAATGATAATGATAATGATAGTAATAATAATAATGATGATGATGATGATGATGATGCAGATCACTGTCACAGTATCATACCTAATGAATGTCAACCAGAGCCGTAGTACATTATAATGACATACTGTACTGCTGTACTGTACTTGTGTCATAAAAATGATGGAGAACTGAAGATCTGCTTGAGCTATATTAGGACAGCTTGATAGAAAAAGACAGAAAACAAATATTCCAATAGCGATCAGTCATTTATTCATTTCACAGCAGGTCTACGCAAGATGAATAGAGAGCATCAGTGTTGACAGTTAATTCTGTAGACCCGTAGACATCAGGCCGCATTAATTCCAGAATGGTTGGCACTGTGCATATTGCTCGTCCGTTGCTCAATATTTTCATTTGATTTATGTGGCGGTACTTGGCGGTTAATCAAATGCAATAACCATGGGCAAAGAGAAAAAAAGCATTTCAAGTGAAGAAGTAATGAATAATAGATGCAGTTTACCACAGTACATTTATAATGATTAGTGAATATTTCTTCCTGATGAAATTATTATGAGGTTGTCACAAATGTCGGTTGACAGGACAACATCACAGAAGCAGTCATTGAGTAAAGGGTCATATCATCAAAAATTGTTATCTAAATAGGGGGTTTCAAGTGCTGTGATATTAACGCATATCCCGTGCGAAAAGGAATGCGCGTACATACACGCTGCGGTTAGACGAGAGGGTACATCGGAA
This sequence comes from Eucidaris tribuloides, assembly GCA_001188425.1. Lineage (NCBI taxonomy): Eukaryota > Metazoa > Echinodermata > Echinoidea > Cidaroida > Cidaridae > Eucidaris > Eucidaris tribuloides. The sequence continues at coordinate 7,624 of JZLH01S0625683.1, read as the reverse complement.
AATGTCGTACAATGAGGAAAAATGTTGTACACGTCCGGGAACTTTTGTGTTTGCCCGTGGCTGGCTGGTGCTTGTGGCTAACAAGTTGATCCAGATTTCCACTTATACAACATATCACTAAGAATTAAAACAAAATAAATCATTGTATCATCATTTCTGTATAATGTGGGTGTTCTGCTTAATTTACTAAATGTGGAGAAAAATGTGAATTTTGATGGATAAGACAGGGCTCCACACTAACATTTTTTCCTACTTGCCCTTTGGGCAAGTGAAATTCTTGCTTTCAGATTTTTACTTGCCCGAAAATAAATGATAACCAAAAACATTAAAAATGATTCTCCCTAATTTTAACCAATAAAGCCTTTCTTTAGCATTGGGTGTTTGTGATTTTAATTCTGGGGGTTGCCAGAGGTATGATTTATGAATTTAAAGAGTCATACAAAGAACAAAATAATGATGAACTTATGTTCAAGTCAATTGAACACAAAGTTGTAGACATATTTCATTTATTTTTGGTAAGATTTTTTGGATGATTTGCTCATTTCATTTCATTTTACTTGCCCAATGGGGCAAGCAAATTTTAAAATTTTGAGTTTTTACTTGCCCGACATGATATTTTACTTGCCCCGGGCAAGCGGGCAAGTGCTAGTGTCGAGCCCTGGATAAGAGGAATAACTTGTCTCACGAAAAATGAAATCAGTGGGTAGCCATTGACAAACTCAATTAGATTTGAGAGATTTGGAGAGGATTCAGTTAAATTTCTAATTTGATAATTTCTAGTGGATTTAGATAACAATAATGATATTGGATGGCTTATTTTCTGTGGACACAGAAAATATTGTACTCCTTATGAAAATATCGGACTCGTCTGCGACTCGTCCGATATTTGTCACAAGTCGTACAATATTTTCTTGTGTCCACCTCAAAGCCATCCAATATTATATAATTATCTCCAAGTTGTAGTCAGGATTTCCGAGGAAGGGGTACTCTTTTGTAGAAAGTGGAACACAAAAAGACCAAATTTTGCCAAAATGGAAACATGTTTTTTACATTGCACTGGGTACTAATTATCAACCCAAAAATGTAAATTTCTGTATCAAGTCGCTTGATTGTCTTAGTTTGTATTGGTAGTAGTGTTTTATATTTTATTTGCACAGCCTACATGTACATGTACATGTTTAAAGTGATTCCATTTACATAAGCGAGTGCAGCAAGCAAGTAGCTTGGGGAAATTTAGAAATTCTTGCTCATAAACTGGGTGTATGGTGTACTCTGATTCAAAGTGCTTACCCCAGTGCTCATTATGTTGGATTATTATGGCAATGATGATTCATCTTTATTCTTATAAATATGACAAATTATAACGTAAATTAGAAATGGAAAATTGTGTCATTTTGTGAAAGTTTAAAAATCATTTACTCTCTATAGTGTATACATACAGAGCAGCCAGCAGGTTATCAAAAACTCACTGTGCACATGTGTTTCCTGAATATATTACACTGAAGTACAAGGTTGCTAAATTAGTTGTGATATTCGCTACCAATTTGATAGCAAAAATCAAGGGGAACAATGTGTAACGCGAGAAATTTGTTGCAAGCTCGCGTCAACAAAAACTAAAAAGCCCAAACCTTGTCAACAACCAAGTCTTTCCAAACTTGCAGAGAAAGTCTCTTAGCATTATTCAGAGAGTTCAAACTAAGTCGTGAATTAGTCTGGCTTCCAATCATTTAGATTGACCCATGCTATATTGATAAGAACGCAACTATCTTTGACAGTCAACTGCTTTGCCTAAGACTTCAGTCTTGATTTACTCTCTCCCAACAGCTAAGGCAGAGTGAGTGTAAACTAGAGGTAGAAAAAGTCGGAAAGTGTGTGTACTCTGGTGGTGGAAAAAGTCGCATTGTCTGGAACTGAGACTAGTCGTGGACGTGTGCCTAGACACGTTGGCATTACCTTCGTTCTATTTTCAGAGGATGATGCACAACCATCCCCCTGCCTGTCAACCCCATCCCCACCGGGACGTTAGGAGTAGGATCATGTCTTTGACCCACTTAGTGGGGTCATTAGTGGGCTATCGTTGACTGTTAAAGGGAGAAGGAGCCAGCAACTAACAGGCATAAGTTAAGAAAATAAATGACATTTTGAGAATTGTGAGAATTATGGTACAAAGACAGCCTAAATAAAGGGTACTCTGTGATATTCACCCTCAGCAAGGCCCTATTAATTACTATAGTTAATTTGTGTTTATTTTACGTCTTTGTAAGTTTTATCCCGGGACAAAACTTGCAGAAACAGCTCTAGGGGAGGAGCTTATCGCTTCAAACAGTGCATACATTACCACGGCGCGACTGATACACGTCGGGTGGCATGCATCAGTCATGCATGGTCAGCTCCACGCCAGTGCACATGCGATCTGATTGGTTGGCAAGAACTCAATTTTTTTTTAACTTATGCCTGTTGGTTGCTGGCTCCTTCTCCCTTTATAGGGTAATGATATGATTGGGAGAAGTAAAAATCGACTCGAGAACTAAATGAATTGAAACACATACCAATATATGCCTTAGATGAAGTGTTTATATATCCAAGCCAGAAGTGGATATCTAGGTTTTTCTTACTTGAGGAGAAACAAGCAAATAGTATTGAATTAAAGTATGACCCTGACAGAAATTGAACTCGTAGATCAATGTTCAAACAATTTGACTCTCTCAGCAGTTTTCTGATAATAATTATACCACGTGGACTTTCGGGGAGGAACAGTTGACCCTGAAAGTTTCACAGCAGAAACCTTAGACAGTTTACTTGATTCTGGTATTATTGTTGTGTCGTAAACTGTGCCTCTTTCTTCAATGGAGAGGATATCGACTCAAGACGATCTATTCACACTAGGTGCATTCTTGGTGAAGTTTAGCTTCTCGAAGACTTCGCAAAGTTTGGCTATTCACCCTGGGGTAAAAAATTACTTCTCGCAAAACTTCTTGAAAATTCGCCTGTTCATGAGTGAAAAGTGCTCCAATGTCCTTTATATTATATTTCTTTTCATAGAAGTAATGTGCTGAAAGAAAATTTGATTATCTAAAAGCTCAGCTACAGATGTAACTTCACTAGATGCTGTACACTCGTATGTATTGATACAAGCTCTACCCAAGTCATGAATTCAACTCTAGAATCCCTATAATGTGAACAGTGTGCATTTACGTCCCTACACCAGAAAATAATGCGCAGAGGCACATGGGATATAACTTCTTGAAGTTTCTGTTTGTACTCTTAACGTGTCACGTGAAGTTTCTTGATGTTCGGGAAATTTTGTATGAAGTTGTAGAAAGTTTCGTGCGCAGTTTTGCTGCAAGTTTTGCATTCACATTAAACTTAAATTACCAAACTTTGCAAAGTTTAATGTGTGTGTGACTAAAAGCACCTAATGTTGACAACATACATGTATCTTATTCCACTATATCATGATTTGGTGTAATATGAGTAGGACTTGTATCAATACTACGTTTCGAAATTTGCACTCACCGGTAGTCTAAGTTTCTAACTCTAGGCAAAAAAGAATAACTAGTCTAACACTTACGTAGCAAGATCTGACAGTAGCAATCAGGCCTCATGTGCATTTTGCTAGGTTTTCACTAGTCTAGTCTGATTCTCAGACCCTATTCACTGCCACCTGGGCCCGAAGGGCCCAGCCCGAGCGCAGCATGTTCTAAAAGTGCCTAGTCTTTATTACTAGACATACTAGTTTAATTGCGCAAGGAGAAAAAAATGAATACGGCCTGTAAAACAGGCTAGGTTTTTACAGAAATCGGTGTGCACCAGACACCTGGTCACATACCAATGAATGTTGGCATTGGCATTGGGAGTCTACAGGGGGCTACCTGGTATTATGACTCATATCATGCCAGTATAAAACAGGTCAAATAACAATAGGGAGACAGTACATACTACAGGTATGGGACTGAACTACATTAACACGCACTACTGTGCAGTGGTGTAGAGTAATGCTGTATGGATATCATTTGATTGTACGAATGCATCACTTCCGCTTGGAACAAGATTTATCTGATCATACTTTTAGATGTAAAAAATATATTAAAGAAAAAACTACAGATACAGTATGTAGGGTACATTCAGCAGTGATTAATTTATTTCCCCTCATTATTCTGTACAAACATATTACTTAGCAAAATGATATTAATCATTCTCAATAATATGTCTGAATTTAATTTTTTGATTCTCCCATATAATCTTATAACTTAATTACCCCAGGATGAATGTTTGATGGAAAATCCAGTACAAGAGCTAAAATTCAATAATTACAAAATGGCTACAAAAACAAAATAAACAAAGAGCAAAGGTACTAGCTGTTTACACTACCCCTTCATGAATCTGACGTGTATCAACTCAAGCCAGTGTCAATTTTTGTCAAAATTAAGAAATTTCAAATTCAAATTCAAATTCATTTATGTCCAGTCTCAACTCTCATATTAAAAAGCAACAAAAATAATTACGGAAAAATGAGTGAACGTGTTTGATTATTTTTCATCAATCTTTCAAAAATTATGGTATTGTCATCAGAAAAAACACAAAATTGACCAAAACTTGTTTATTGTAATTTTTGTAATGTTCAATCAATGTGCACATATCACAATTCACATGATAAAAAAATAATGAAAGGCCCCAGGGCCTTAACATTTTATTATTGTTTTAAAATCAGTTTCTAAAAACGTGGGCTTGGGTTTCAGAGCGTGCAGGTTTTAGGAATTACACGTAGGCCTACCCCAAACACACCTGAGAGAGAAATTGATTTTTTTTTTGACATTCGCCCAAAGTACACACTGCCTTTAAGTATATAGTGTACCGTGCTGATGGAATGAAGTTTGACTCTGATTTACTTGGTAGCCTGAGGGAACATCTGTAGCCACATCCAGAGATGATGATGAATTATTCACAGATTACCATGTTCCCCCATATGTAAAGCTAGACAATATTTTAGTAAACAGCTCACTATCTCAGTAGCTTATAATGTCAGGGGCAGGGTGAAAGGGGTGCTTGCTACAAAGGGGGTGGGGGGGGGGCTTTTGAGCCCCCCTTTAGTCTTTGGATTTTGTAACTTTATTGATTAAAGCCCAAGTTTAGTTTAAGGGATTTTTAGCTCACCTGAGCCAAAGGCTCAAGTGAGCTATTGCGATCGCTTTTTGTCTGTCGTCCGTCGTTCGTCGTGCGTCGTTCGTCGTGCGTCGTGCGTCGTGCGTCGTTCGTCGTGCGTAAACTTTTATACATTTTCAGCTTCTTCTTCAAAATGCATGATTGGATTTGGCCCAAACTTGGCAGGAATGATGCCTTAGGGGTGAAAATTTAAGGGTTCCTGAAGAGGCACACTGCCCCCTAAGAGGCCCAGGGCAGGGCCAGAAGCCAAAATAGGTAGATTTTCAAACATCTTCTCGAGATCCAGAAATAGTTTTAGTTAAGCCTCTTTGTATGTAGATACCTCATATGTCCTGAATTAATGTCCTCATGACAATCGCCCAGGGTCCCCATTTGGCCCCCAAGGGGGCTAAAATTTGGGGGTATGGCGTATAGGAATAACAATCACATTCACATCAATTGGATTTAGACCAAACTGTGGAACGGATCCTCCAGGGGAGGGAAAGAGGTTCGTGGAATGGACACCACTCCCCCCCCCCGCCCGGGCCCAGGGGGCAGGGCCCAAAAGGCCAAACGAGGTAACTTTCTAACTATTCACAAGCGCCATTTGTAACCAAACTGGTGTAATGGCGTAACATGACCTCAATGTTATGGGGTCAAAAGGTCACTATATTAGGTCAAAAGGTCAAATGAGGTCAAAGGTTTCTTTTTGGTTGGTATTGGCTTCTTCTCTATCGATGCAGAAATAGTAAGTGACACTTACATGTAATGTGTAAAACCTCTATATCTGCAATAATGTTCTATGACAATGCTCAGGGGCCGCTTCTGCCCCAAGGCACACACAGTTGGGGTAGCCCATAGAATAACTCACATTCACATCGATGGATTGAAACCAAACTGTGGAAGATCCTGTATGACTTGTCACTCGCTCAAATATTTGTTGAACTGTACAGCTCTAACCGTTTCAACCGTTCGTGATGTTCAATAATTCTGTCATGTCTTGTATAAATTTAGCAATCACATGTGATTATTCTTAAACCAATCACGGTATTTTAACCACGCAATGATATTATTCTTCGCTTAACAGCAATGCATCATTGTTAATGTCGCGGGACCTCTCTGTGGAAAATTTCCATTCCCCCCCAATTTATATTCACGATGTTTTCATCATCCTCGCATTCGTCATGCGCATACATGACTTTGCTTGAGTCAACTTCATCGCTGTCTTCTTGCATGCATCAGCTAGCTGAGATGTTTCAACTCCGCAGTTGTCCCTCGTTCCGTCACGCCAGATTCGGCGGTGTTACTTCGAACCCAGCTTAATCTTACTGCGGCACAGAATACGATTCCTCCGCAACAAGCCCCGGCACGATTCGAACGGCCTGCCGCCTGTTTTCCAACGCTCACACGTTCCGCATGTCACTTGCCTCGAACATTGTACTCTATCGACAATCATATCTCATATCCGGCGACCCACTGTCCGTAAGCAACGTCATAGGCCGCTATGTCAGCCACAACTTTACCTCAGCCGCCTTGCTTAGCTCCAACACAGCGGAGCGTCGTCATCTAACAAAAGTTCTCCGAGTCAGCAGTCCAGCCATGCTAGCGCTCGACGCGGAGACCTAGTTCACACCGCGACACAACTGCGTCGAGAGCGCCTTTTCTCACACATTTACAGCGCACACCCCGCAATCGCCACTCCTGCACAGATCTCAAACACCGGCGATAGCCGACTTTACCCCGCGCACAGATATATCGCAGTCTCATTAAAGAACTCTTGGACTCGTTGGACATTCAACTCACATTTTTATCTCTTGCTTCGTTTTTCACGTAAGCATATTTTCATGTATCTTGTCATGTAGCTACATTTCAATTTATTCTTGTGCTTAGTCTTTGGTTATGCGTTTTAGTACGATAATATTCCTCTGCTAAATTACGCTGATTACTAAGTCACGTTATTGTAGTCTACGTCTTTCTTGTGCAATATCGCCAAGTCAATTCCACTTGCAAATATTTATATTTTCATATTAAAATACAGAAAAGGGAAATGTTCTGTTCTGGTCATTATTTGTGTAAACCGACTGTCCACGTATTTAGTAAAATAAGGAAATATTTGACACACAAATCATTTACAATCTACATTCATTCATTTATTTACTCATTTACAATCTATCAAACGTTTATGCAAACCAACCGTGTCACATATATTCCTACAATCCTCAGGGGGAGTCGAAAGAGTATTCGTGGAATGGTACACCAGGCCCCCCTGGGGGCAGGGCCCATAAGGTCCCAAACTAGGTAACTTTCTAACCACAAGCTCATTTGTAACCAAACTTGGATGGTAGATGCGTAACAGAGACCTCAATGTTATTTGGAGGTCAAGGTCACATAAGTAGGTCAAAGGTGAAATGTTAAGATACTAGGGCGTGCCTTGTTTTTATAAAAACGGATGTTAGAATTTAATTTAACTTGACAAAATCAG